>JABUQX010108955.1:0-11565 GCA_015478945.1 Trachelipus rathkii | reverse complement strand
ATAAAAGAAAAAAAAAAATTAATAAAGACTTATTCAAAATCCGTTTCAAATAAATATAAATATGCTGAATTTTTTTAAATTTAATTGTTTATATAATTCGTAGACCCACGTCCGTAAGCTGTCAGGAAACAAAAAATATCTACGTAAGTAACAATTATGTGGTAAAAAACTAAAACCTTTGTGGTGGAAAAAAACCAAGCAGGAGGGAAAAGAAAATGCAACATCTTAGAAATTTCAGTCGATTTTGAATTGATTTTGAAAAAGAAGCGATGGGGGGAATGAAAGAGCCGCTCTGAATTTGAAACTGAGTATTGAAATTGCGCTCTGGTACGTTATTAACCAAATTCCAAAAAAAATACTACCGACCCAACATTTCATACTTCCGACCCACAGGACCGCAGTTATCGCACATCCATTTTATATACCATTTTGGGAAGATTAATATCAAGATTAGAGACAATTGTCCATAACCGAACGGGTTTATGCAAATCAATGTTTCGCCAAAATGAGAAGAGATACGATTAAAAAAAAAAGCATTAACTAAGAATTGTATTATAAAATTATATTAACCAAATTACAAGGTGTAAGATATATCCGAAAAGGCCCCAACAAATATTGTAGCTGTCGTTTCGATTTGTAAGGATTTTTTAGGACTTAAATTTAGTTAATAGAAAAAAAGCAGCAGAATGGGAATTAGATCTAGAAAAATATATTACGGAAGTTTGAAATGAAATTGGTGGCATTCACAAGCACAGCAAGGTCGACCCAAAAAAACCCCGCAAATTAGATTGAACTAGTTTCCTATGTTGTTCGCAGTCACAATTTCCAAATATATTTACATCCTGTTGAAAATACTGGCAATTTTTACCCCAGTTTATTTAATGCTTCAAGTAGACGAAAGAAGCTTTTTTCAATTATGGTAAGACTTCTTGGGAAAACCTTACTTGCAGAAATTACTGTTGGGGGAACATATATGAAAGAAATACTATTGGATTGGCGCCTCCATCTAAACATTACATCGAATATTGAAATAAAAATTGAAGATGTTATCCCAGACTTCGCTCACTTTTCAAATCAGAGCGATTTTAAAATTTAACAATTTAGGGTAAGGTGATTTTAGTAAATTCCTTGGGTTCTTCCCATTTTTAGCTTTTTATAGAAATTTAATATTTGGTCCTTCCACTTTATATATTATAAATATATAAATATATTACTATATAATATATATATATATATACATTATATATATTATATATATATATATAATTATATAGATATATAATCAATATATATAATATATATATATATATATTATATATTATTATATAATATATATATATATATATAAGAATGATTTTTTGTTTGGCCCCCCCGAAAAAAAAATCCTGGATACCACGCCACTGTATAATATAATAATTATATATATATATATATATATATATAGATTAAATTATATATATATAAACTATATATATATATATATATATAATATATATATATATATATATATATTATTAATATAATATTATATTATATTATAATATATATATATTAATATATATCTAGAGAGAGAAGATGAGACGAGAGAGAGAGATGAAGAGAGAGAGAAGAGAGGACGAGACGAGATGAGAGACAGACGAGAAGAGAGACTGAACCGATGCCGTACGGAGAGAGAAGAAGAAGGCGTGAGGCGTGAGAGAGAGAAGAGAGGATTGAGGAGGACGAAAGAGAGAGTTTATATCTAATTACTATATTGAGACCGGATTGACAAGGTGTAAGAAGCGTTTCTAGTGAAAACGCGAAAAAGAGGAAGGGGAAAAGAAAAAAAGAGAAGCAAACCCAAAACCAGCCCAAGAAAAATTCCAATAATCATAATAAAATAGATCCGCCCAAAGGCGGGGGGACAAGAAAAGGGTCAAGGAAAGAAAAGAGTAGCAAAACGAACCACAAAAGGGAGGGGAGAACAAAGACAAGATACGCCGACGGGCAGCCGCGCCAGGAGATGTGGAGGGGGGGGGGCTGTCTGGAGGCTCATGAGCAGAGGGGAGGGGGCATAGGGGTGAAGGCGGGCTGGGGCGGGAGCAGCTAGCGAACAGGTAGCTGAGGGGAGAGACAAAATGAGGACACCTTTAAAATTATGGGAATAGTTGTATAGGTATTTTGAGCTATTTGTGCAAAAAGAGGTGAATTAAGTATCATGAGCATTGCTGGTACTATGTGATAGACAGCGTCTAGCGTCCGGTAGGACAAAGAATTAGAGTCGTAGGGATTGCTCGTAAAAGTACATTAATGTATTATATATCAGTGGGGGTAAAAGCAACATCTCTTTAGCTATATTAATGGTTATAAAATATGACACTACGCCCACATTCATATAGGTTTTGTAGAAACAAAGGAAACTGCAGTTTGAGAAAACAACAAATTTCACATTGAAAATTGCTTAATTACATGAAGCTCAATGTAACCAATCATAGCTCTGCTTTAAGTAGCTAATCACGAAGTATTTGAGCGGAGTTTAGTTGCCAGTGCTAAAAATACCGGAATTTTTATTCTCTTTAATTAATTTAGAGAGGCAAATGTGCCTCTATGGTTGTGAATACGGGCTTGAGAGAAGCTGTGGTCAAGCTGTCAGAAGGAGGGCATAGCGCAAGTTCTATTGCTAAACAGCAATCATTAGTAGTAGGATACCCATTTCGGAGAAAAATGACCGCGACCTTTTTTGACCTTTTCTGACCGCGACCTTTTTTTGAGCTCGAATTTTTACCTGACCTTGACCTTTTTTAGACTTCACCTTTTTGGGCCTTGACCTTTTTTTCGACCAACCCTTTGGTCTTCCATGGGTCATTTTTGGCCCAAATTTTTACCTGCCCTTGTCCTTTTAGGGGAAGTCGATTTTTTGAGAACCCTAATTTTTTGAGAACCCTAATTTTTTGAGAACCCCTAATTTTTGAAGAAAAACCCTAATTTTTTGAGAACCCTAATTTTTTGAGAACCCTAATTTTTTGGCAACCCTAATTTTTTGGCATCCCTAATTTTACGGCAACCGTAATTTTTGGCAACCCTTCGAAGAAGGGTTGCGCCAAACGGTTGCGTCAGCAACCGTTGTACGTATTACCCCCCCTATTTTACGCCCCCTAATTTTTTCGACCGTGGGCCATTTTTGCCCACGGTAATTTTTGATCTTCCTTTAGGGGCTTAGCCCGTTTTTGATGTCGTACTTTGTTTGGCCATTGATATTTCGGCCTTGAGGCCTCCGTATACCATGGTCAATTTTGGCCCACGGTCAAATCTTTTTTGGCCACTCGTGTCCAACCCGTCACAATTTTTTTCGTTTTTTTTCTAACTTGAAACGCATGTATGGATTCTATCCTAACTTGAACACACACACCCCCACACAACACACACACAACACACACACACACACACACACACACACACAGCGACCACACACACACACACGTTATACAAACATGCACTATGACACTTACTTACATTTACCCATACATAACATGTCCAAAGCCAGGACCTTCCCTGTGGACTGCACAAAGACAACGTATCCCTCCAGGAGGATTTTCGACCAAACTTTGGTAGTTAAACCATTTTTGACTGGTGAAATTCTTGGCTACCCCATAAGGGCTTAGCCCTATTTTTGATGTCTTTACTTGTTTGACCATGATATTTCGGGCTTTACCTTGCCATATACCTTGGGTCAAATTTTTGAAACTCACCAGTGAATTTGTTGTAATCCTTTAAGGAAATTAGCGCCGTTTTGATGTCTGTTACCTTGTTTGACCATGTATATTTAGCCTTTGACCTTTCCATAACCTTGGCATATACCATGGGTCATTTTTGGACCCACGCTCAGATAATTGATGGCTGGTTGGAGTGGTTCCCAATTCACCGTAAGGAATGTATTCTAGTGTAGTGTTCTATTATGTGTTCTAGTTTGAGTATGGTGGAGATTGAGTGCCCTGAGCTGCCAGCTGAGTTAAACAACAACGTGAGTGCCAATGAGTGGCCAAGAGTGCCAAATGTGAGTGCCAGCGATAGTTCCAAGTGAGTGGCCACATAGTTTGCCAATCTGAGTGCTACTTTTTCTATAGCGGGCTTTTCTAGCCTCAACCCTGAGCCTTAGGTATAGCCCTAATAGGGTGTCTACCCCTAGGTAATAAGTTATGAGGAATCGATTGGTGTATATTACAATCGTGCTAGAAATGCTTGCCATACTATGAGTTAGTATTTATAACACTTTAGAAATTACTGCACAATTCTTATAGGACACGTTTATCATGGAACCTTAATGGAAATTACCTCACACCCCCACACAGAGTACAGCTTACGAGCTTACAGCTCACACACTCGATGATTTTGATGCCTACAGACATTTAATGCCTCAGCATTTGATGCCTCAGCAATTAATGCGCTCCAGCATTGGATGCCTCAGCATTCAATGTTCTCAGCATTGATGCTCAACTTCTGAAGGTTCATCTTTGATGACTTCATTCTTTGATGACGTCATCTTGATACCATCTATATTGGATGGATTCATCTTTTGAATTGAAATCACTTTGATGGCTCATCTCTTCCACATCATAGAGACAGAGTTTAATTGATAATGTCTTCGCCAAAGTTTCATAAGGCGGCGAATGAAGGCCGGCACCGAAGCCCCCTCCCGCAAGGATGGAGGCCCGCACCCACAGGTGCGGACCTGCCCGCGCGAAGTGAAAAATGATTATATACTATAATCATTCATTTTTTATTGCATACTTAACAATTCTCAAAAGATTTCGTTGTCAAATAACTACGAGTCATTCCATTTTATTTCATACTTAAACATTTTATTAAAAAACCAGTTCGCGACCTAAAAACTGAACTCATTATAAAATTTTTTGATTTTTCATATAATGATATTTATTAACATTATTTTTTATTAATACTTTCTACTAAAACTTTTTATTTATAAATTTTTAAAAATTGTATGTAAGAGAAAAAAGTTCAGAGTGTCTGATATCTATAAAATTATTTTTAGTTCAAAAATAGAAAATTTATTAAAAACATATAGATTTTGTACATACCTTAAAGCAGTAAAGCAGTAAAACAATAGAGGTTTTATTACAACACCTAGGGATTAGTATGCCTTTGTTTACTGCTTTACTGCTTTAACTTTCTGCTTACTGCTTTAACTCATGGTTTTACTGCTTTAACTTCTGCTTTACCCCACCAACCTCATGTTTTACTGCTTTAACTCTCTGCTTTACTGTTTTAACTCTCTGCTTTACGTTTAACTCTCTGCTTTACTGCTTTAACTCAATATATTTATTAACATTATGTGTTTTCTTTTAATTTTTTATTGTTTTAATTACTTTTTATTATTATTCTATTTTATTTTTGTTTGTAATTACTTTTTTATTTTAATTTAATGTAAGAATAGAAAACACACAGAGTTGCAGGTTATATAAAGCATTTTTATTTTAAAAAATTGTACAAAATTTTATGAAGAACATAAACTTTACATACCCCTTAAAGCAGTGAAAAAGCAGTAAGATACAATAGAGGTGTATTGAGCCGTAACACCTAGCGGGATTAGTATGCCTTTGTTTTTACTGCTTTACTGCTTTAACTTTTCTGCTTTACTGCTTTAACTTCATATACTGGTTTAACTTTCTGCTTTACTGTCTTAACTCATGTTTTACTGCTTTACCTTTCTGCTTTACTGCTTTTAACTCATGTTTTTACTGCTTTAACTGCTCTGCTTTCTACCTGTCTTAACTACTCTGAGCAAACCATATATTTATTAACCATTGATGTTTCCTTTTATATTTTTTTATTTTTTATACTTTTTATTTATGATTTCTATTATATTTTGTTGTAATACTTTTTTATTTTTAATTTGTAATGTTAAGAATAAAAACACACAGAGTTTCCGTTATATAAAACATTTTGTTTTAATAAAATTGTACGAAATTTATTAAAAACATATACTTTACAACCCTTAAAGCAGTAAAGCGGCAGTTAAAAACAGTAGAGGTGTTATTACCTAACACCAGGGGATTAGTATGCCTTTGTTTACTTCTTTAACTGCTTAACTTCTGCTTTACTGCTTTAATTAGCTTTACTGCTTTACTTTCTGCTTTACTGCTTTAACTTTCTGCTTTACTGTTTTAAATCATATATTTATTATCCTAGCGTTCTTTTATTTGTTAAACTTTTATTTATTTATTATGATTTTATTTATTTTAGTATTATTTTTATTATTTTATTATTTTATTTTTATTATTTTTATTTATACTTCGATGTTATTTAACTTCATGCCTATTGTCATTGATTATTTAGAACAACAACACCAACATAAACACAACACAACACACCACACACACACACACACACACACACACAACACTTACCACTTATACACACATTCCACTAGAACACTTAACACACATACCACTATGACACTTACATTTACCCATAGAACACTTACATTACACTTATACCACATGTGGTCACACACACACACACCACCACACACAACACTTACACTTATAACACACACATTCACTATGTTACTTATACACACACATTCACTAGGACACTTACATTTGTCCATAGACCTTAATTTACAACTTACAAACTCACCACAAGATTTTACTTACACTGCCCACAGATTTTACTACACTCAACACAGATTACTTACACTCACACACAAGATTTACTTACACACACAATTTACTTCACTTGCACACAAGATTTACACACCACACACACACACACACACACCACACACACACACGCACACTCACTTTACACATAAAACGTATAATTTATTAAAACATTTTATGTTTTAATAAACACGTACATTTATATTGCTCATTCCAAATACAACTAAAAATTATTTCAAAAGTTTCTTAAAACTTCTCTATAAAATCAAAATTATTCTTTGAAACAAAGTAATTTATTTATTAACTGTAGTACTTTTGTTATAAATTTATAACTATCAAGTTTTTAAAATAACTTTTACTAAAATTCTATGAAATTTTATTAAAACATATATTTTACGTACCTTAAAGCAAATAAAATCAGTAAGGTTCCACCAGCACCCCTCTACACTAAGCTATGCCACGTTTTGTTCTCTTGACTTACTGCTTATACATTCATCTTTAGCCAGGTAATAAGTATAAAAATAACAAAATAAGTTCTTTTCTGCTAAAATAACATGTATTTTATTAAAATCATTCTAGTTTATATTTAAAATAAAAATAACATTTATTCACTTACATTTATATTAATTATTCTTGTTAAACTAAAAATATTTACAAAGTTTTTAAATTAATTCGGGTTTTCTTTATTATGATATTATTATCTATGTACATTGACAATCCATCACGAGAAAAACACAACTACCGCACTCCTAACAGATTTACGAAACTGTACCTCTCTCCTGTAAAGTGGTTGCAAATAACACTTTATGTCTAAAATTTAGGATAATCCTGGTTTGTAACCCGGGGCGATTTAAGCCTAATTCCAGGTCAAAATCTATTTCAAACTGACCTTTTTCTGTAAAATGTGGTGCAATAACTACGTTAAGGCCTAAATTTAGGCCTAAATTTAGGATAATTCTTTTTGTAGACGGGCTAATTTAATCCTAATACCAGGTCAAAAGGTATTTCCCGTATAGACAAGAATCATTGTATTATTATTTTTACTAAAATATTTTCCAAGTGCCAAAATATGCTGGATCGGTAAGATCCTTTAGCAGGTAAGAAGGAAATGTTTCCTTACTTGTGATTGGTCGGGTAAAATCCTTATCTCTATATGACCTTCGTATGTGATGTCGAGGGGAAATTATTTTATCGGTCTTTTGAAAATAACTTGTTTCTTTTAAACTTGTGATTGAGCAGGTGTGTGTTTTCTTATTCTTTTAGACCCAAGCTCTATTTAAATGTCAATTTGTTAGCTGGTTAGAGCGGTAGCATAAGTATCTGATTGTATTAAAAGTGTATTTTTATTTTTACTAAGGTATATCATATTTATAATTTAAATATTACATTTGAGGAATATTATTAATTTCACTAGAATAGATAATAATTAATTCACTAGCTTCATAAAGCTAACCACAGGCTCAGCATGAGCCGCCGACCGCAAAGGCAAGCCAACCCCGCACCGCTGGTTGCGTCCCGCCGCGTCCCCGCCCGCCGCGTGCTCCCGCAGGCGCAATATTTCCGCGTTCCCGCGACCGCGTGCGCCCGCAGCGCAATAATTTTCCGCGTATCGGACGCCGCGTGCGGGCCGCAGCGCAATGATTCCCCGCGAATGAAATTAATAGTATATATGATAATATATAAGGTATATACTATATATTATATATATGTAATATATTATATAATTATTTATTATATGGTATATATATGATATATATATATATATATATATTATATTATATATATTATATATATTTGTGTGTGGTGGGTGATGTAAGTGTCTATGGCGTGAACGTTAAGTGTATGTGTATTTGCGTATGTGTGGATAAGAGATATAGTGTATGTGTGTATAAGTGTAAGTGTTAAGTGTTCTATGGTAAGTTGTAACTGCTTATAACTGAATCATCAATATGTGGTATCAAAGATGACCCATCAAAATGATGAGTCAACAAGAGATAAACCATTCAAGCACAATCTAATGACAAACACAATTTTCAAACATTATTTTTGAAGGAAAGTGAGATAGATGAACGGGTTTAATGAAATACTACTGACAAATAAATTTAAAAAAAAAAATTGAATCTTTATGACGAAATTAAAGTAGCTAAGTATAGTCGATTTTTAAGACTACTATAAAAACTGCATAAAAAAGTAATACAGTAATAAAATATAAAAATTATAATTATAAAATATAATAATCAATAATTCCAATTTAAAAAGGAACCTAAAATAGTTATAATTATTTAAAATTTAAAAAAGAAATCTAATTATGTTCATAACAATGTCAATTAAAAAAAAAATAAATAAATAAAAATTAAAAAACCTTTATCCATTTCACAACATTAATAAATATATTTGTACCATAGAAGTACCAACAACAATATTAAATCTAATTAATGTTAAAACCTTACTCATTTTAATTTTTTGTGTTTTTTTTTTTCAATAATAATTATTCAATCATCAATAAAAACATGTTTCACTTTAAACAAAATTTTAAAGCAATTATATATATATATATATTATTAAATAGTATAGAATATTAGTATTACATATAATTATTATTATTATTATTATTAATATTATATATTTATTATTATTATTTTTATTATTAAGTATATATATTAGTATTATGACCTATATTATTGTCTGTTTTATACCTATTATTCACATTACATTATTGAGATACATAAAAAGAAATGCATATTATTATTATATTATTATATTATTAGTTGTTATTATTATTATTATTATTATTATTACATATTATTATTATTATTATATATTATTATTATTATTAGTTATAGATGTTATTATTACATATTATTACATATTATTATTATTATTACATATTATTATTATTACATTATTATTATTGTTTATTATCATATTATTACATTATTATTACATTATATATATATATATTTGTTATATTCTTTATTTAGATAAAAATAAAAATATTGAAAACTTATTATATTATATATATATATATATATATATATATATATATATATATATATAGGCCTTTACATAACCACTCATTTTTCCTTTTTTTAATGTAATATTTCATCCCCCTACCCATGGTATCGTGGGTATATATATATATATATATATATATATATATATATATATATATATATATATATATATATATATATATATATATATATATATATATATATATATATATATATATATATATATATATATATATATATATATATATATATATATATATATATATATATATATATATATATTTGCTTTTTGGTGTAGCTTTCATCCCTCTAGGTACGGGAGGATGTTGTAGTGTTTGGTGTATGGGATGATCTATTGAATGATTTACTGTAAAACTGACATCCTATCATGTCAAGGTGGGCCTTTATAGGGAGGATTTTTATTTCAGTTAGAAGGTGGTGCATAGGTGTAGAGGGGAGGATTGCAACTAATTATTATTCTGAGGGTTTTGTTTTGAACAACTTCTAGCTTTTGAATGTTAGATTTTGAAATTGCGAGGGCCCAGTCTATCAATACATAATTTAGGGAAAGATGAAGATATTGTCTGTATACTATAGAGTTAGTTCCTTTGTGATGACCAAAGTAATTTCGTGGTAGCGCTCTCAATGCTTTGGATGTAATGTTGCTTATGCGAGGGGGTGAATGTCATATGTATGTCGAAGGTCATGCCCAAGATGGTGGATTGCTTATTAAGAGGGCCAGGCTATTGTTTGAAAAGTAAATTGTCGAATGAAAATTTGATTCCCTCTTATCAGGTGTGAGTAGCGCTATTGATAATTTTTGGAGGATGCTGCCATTCTGATAATTATCAGCCCCTGCTCCAGCTGGCCTATATATTGTTGTAGCTCTATGCATGCTGTATCTCTGGAGTCTATAATTTTTATAGAGGGGGATGTGGAGTTTGGGAGATTGTGCATAGAGAGTTTAAAAAGTGTTGGTTACAGGGTGGCGCCTTGGAGGAAGCCATTGTATAATTTGTATGTGTGGGAGGACTATCAACCTTGCATGACTTTAGCTGAATAACCTGATAGAAAGTTGACTATTATTTTTCTGTCTTTAATAATCGTTAATATTTAGTATTTTATCTATTAAGATGTGATGGGGGATTGTGTCAAATGCCTTGTTGATGTCTATTGCTACTAGAAGTGCGCAAGGAGGAGGAGGAGGAGGAGGATTTTGGTCGAAGCCAGTCAGGATGTGTTGTGTTAAATCAGTGAGGAGAGTACTTAACTATCGTATTTGTTGTGAGTTAGATAAAGAGACAAAGGGAGAAATTCTATTGAAGATCAATTTTTCTAATATTGTGGAGAGTAGTGTAAAGGGTCTGTACGAAGCCGGATCATTAGATGGTTTACCAGGCTTTATTATAAGAATTATGTGGGCATGCTTCCACAATGGTGGGAGATTGTTTGCTAGTCATGTTAAATATTTGAGTGAGAGTTGCAATAGTTTCAGCTCCTAAATATTTGAGATGAATATTAGATATTTGGTCTGGGAACGCAGCTTGTGAATTGCGAACTTTTTAGCTTTTTAATAATATTAAATACATCTAGGAAGTAAAATGGTGGGGGGGGGAGGGGTTCTTTTAGAAGGGAGTAAATGGTAGGGTAAGGGGGGGATCTCTATTGCTGGGAATTGTGGGTTTATGGATGATTTTTGAATAGTGTGACATCATGATGATATTTCATTGGTTTTTAGGGCTGGGAATTTTATTATTTTATTTGCAGAAAGCTTTGTGGGTTTGATTGTATATTATTTGTTGTTTGGAATATTTGCATTGTGTTGGTTTTGTAATCTAAAGTCTAAGTGTATTACTTTCAATTCTTCATATATATAATATATATATATATAT
>JABUQX010108954.1:0-10000 GCA_015478945.1 Trachelipus rathkii | reverse complement strand
GGAAGGCTCCCATGGAGATACAGGTCGCTTCATTTTGGATGTGGTCTAACAGGTATAGTTGGGGGGGAGTCTGGCTATATATTATACAAATACAGCCACAGTCCAACCTTGATTAGGGGGATATGGAAATGTGAAAGGAACTTGCGATCAGCACCCCAGGTTTTTGAGATGAGATGACACAACAAGGCAAAGCATGATGATAGGTTGTTTTAAGGTGTTTAATTCGCAGTGCATATGTCATTTGATTATCCAGAATGAGACCCAAAAATCTGACCTGTGGAGTAACAGGAATGCATTACCATATAAGGTTATTTTTGTGGGAGGAGGTTGGCAGGTTCTTTGACTCACTTTCTTCCGAAATAGCACTGCTGAGGTTTTGGCGGATGAAAAGTGGAAGCCATGGGAATAACCCCATTAATTATGAAATGTTCTCATCTAGTTGGAGTTGTTTTTAAAAAGTTGTGAATAATCCCATGGCCATAGCCTCTCTCTTTTTCTTAATTTTTCTCCAATTTTATTAATATAATTTGTGTATTTGAAAGTGAATTTAGTAAACAAATTAGTGTTGTGTTTCTAATTACACTACTGCTGTGTATATAACTACAGTCATTAACAATTGTTATATTAATTTTGTGATAATTTAAATTTGATAGCCTAACCCTAGGCTAACATAGGTAAGAGTTTTACTGTTTTCTGTGTCTGGGTTTATTTGGATTCTTAAATAGACTTTCTGTATTTAAATACAGTCTTTATTAATTGTTACTTTAATTCAGTGATAATTTAAATTAAATTAGGTTTTCCAGTCACAGACTACAGTTAAGCCTACCTTATAACTTTTATATATCCCTGGCCTAGGCTAAGCTAAATAAATTGTTTAAATTTTTAACCTATTTTAAAGAGAGTAGTTTATTTTTTTTTTTTTTTTTTTTTTTTTTTTTTTTTTTTTTTTTTTTTTTTTAGGCTTTAGTGATATTTAAACTGTAGTTGGTAAAATAATAGGTACAGGTTAGTAAGCTAATAATAATTTAAAGTATGTATGCTCTGTGTGATATCTGTGGGACTGTAAGAGGTGAATATGTTTTTAGATGCCTTTTTTTTTTTTTTTTTTTTGAGATGTGGTTGTTAAGGAAGGAGTTGCAAGACTGAGTGAAAATGTGAATGGATTGGAAAGAAGAAGTATTTGAGTTGAGAAAGGAGGGAAGTGTTAGGAAAAAAGTTAGTAGGGATGTCGAGGCAAGGAGGAGCGGGATATAGGGGTAGACAGGAATAGTGATTCACCTAGGCAGGGAGATGAGAGGGAAAGGTAAAAGTAGGGTATAATAAGGTCCTGCAAGATGAATATGAGAGTAGGAAATAGAATAATAGATTTAGAAGATGAGGCATCTCGAAAGTCGTGCAGCTTTGACCTGCAGTAACCGCAGTGTTCGACTGTCTTCCAGATGGGGAGGGAATCAGAGAGTGCCAATGGTAATGTGGAGTTTTCTGAAGGGAAGACTGATAAATGCTAATTGGAGACTCTATGATACGATACCTAGATAGGATTTTCAAACTAAGAACACATATAAAAGAAAATAATTTAAATAACTTTTATCCAGGTTGCAGAGTGAGTGATAGGTCGTGGATAGGATAGATAGAGAGATGATTCTACAAATGTTGATTCAGAGGTGATTGTGCATGTGGGTACAAATGATATACGGGCATAGAAGTCAGAAGATTTAATAGCAGATTATAGTGAGATTGATTCAGAAGATGAAAGCTAGTGGAAGAAGGTGCATGATCTCTGGGATTTTACTTGGGGGAGTTAGGTGGCAGGTCAGGAATGGGGGAGTAGGCTTAGGTGAAAATGAAAGGGTTAGGAAATTTATGTTTTTCAGAAAACTATTAGGTTTTTTGGATTTGTGGAGAGAGAAATTCTGGATAAAGATCTTTTTGCAGTAGATGGAGTTCACGCTTGAGTCGTAAAGGTGTTGAGCTTTTCAATACCAGTTTGGAGAATTGTTTAGCAAAAAACTAGGTAATTTGGGGGTGGTGGGCTTAATCTGGCTACAATAATAAGCAATGGTAATGTAATGTGGGGGAGATAATAAAACTAATGTTGTTCACAGGTTTAAAAATGATGATGATAGCATAAAAATAAGCAGCATTTTCCCCGAGTATCAATGTTTTTTACACCAATGCTCATCAGCCTTAGAAATAAAAAGATGAGCTGATTAGTTATACAATAAATTAGAATCTAGACATTATTTGCATAACTGAAGGCATGGGTTAATGAAGAATTACATATGGAGACTCCTTTCAGGAATATGAAATAGAGGGGTATTCCACTTAATTTATACCAGCGTAGAGGAAGAAGGGTGTGGTGTGGCCGCTTTATGTTAAAAGCATATCAATCTGTACTAATGACTGACTTAAAATTAATCATGATATTGAATTAGTGTGGGTAGATATCCTTATGTTCAATAAATCATATTGAATAGGGGCATTTTATAGTCCTCCTGGCCAGAGTCCAGAATTAGATGTTGAAATTGTGAAAGAAATTGAGACAGCATGCCACAGTAAAGAAAAACGTATAGTCATAATGGGTGATTTTTATTTTCCTGGCATTCATTGGGATTCCTTGTCTAATTATGGACCGTAGTAGTTCTGCCTTCATAAATTGTATACTAGATAACTTTTTGACCCAGATGGTCCAAGAACCCACAAGATACGATGCACTATTAGACTAAAAATTAACTAATGATGAAAGTATGGTGGATGAAGTTAGAGTTGAGGAGAATTTAGGACTTAGTGACCATAATATACTTAGATTTAATATGAATGTGATATCTGGGCCCAAATTGCAAGTTAATAAGGAAAAGGTCATAGATTTCCGAAATGGCGATTTACCAAATTTCGAAACATGCTTAGTATAACTGACTGGATAAAGAGTTTAAAGACCAAAACTGTTTTATCATGTGGGAACATTTAAACAAATGTTAATGAATATCTAGTCAGTATGTTTTAAAGATAAACCAATTAGGGTGGCGAAGAGAAAAACCTGTTTGGTGGATAGAGAGATAAGAGAGAAAATCAATGAAAAAGCGTAGATATTTTAAAAATATTCCAGGGTAGTAGTAGGGGAGAATGATTTAAGAAAATTTAGGAAGAAATAGAAATGAAACTTAACCAGTCATAAGAAAGGCAAGAGAGAGGCAAGAAATTAATTAGCAAGGAATAGTAATAAGAAACCTGAAGAAGTTTTTTAGCTTTTATAAATTTAAAGTTAAGAATAAAGGACATGTCCAAGTTAAAATTGAATGAAAATTAGTGAGTTAGATAAGGAGTTGGTCAATATTTTCAATGCCTATTTTGCTTCAATGTTTATTGAGGAAAGATTGGATAATAGCTTAGAGACTTATAGTTACAATATACATATAAACAAATAGACTAACAGAATTTAAATTGAGGTATAAGATATTAAATCTTTATTTGATCTCAGCTGATCCAATAAAGCTGCAGGCTCTGAAGTCGTTTCCGGTTCCCACCGATGTATTTAAGCATTGCCAAAGGCACTGTATCTTGATTTTTAAGCGATCTCATAACATTTGGTGAGGTACCAGATGAAAAAAAACTTTTTTGGGGGGGGGAAACAGCATATGTTTGCCTATTTATAAGAAAGCTAGTAAGGAAGATTTGGGAAATGTTGTGCCTATTTATAAGAAAGGAAGATTTGGAAAATTATAGGCCAGTTAGCATAACATCTCTGGTTGTAGAAGTTTTGGAAAAGTTACTGAACGGTCTTAAAGGGTAAGTCATCATGTAAGTCAAACCTTATAGAATTTATGAAATACATTATTGACTGCATTGACTGAGGAGATACAGTTGATATATATTTAGACTTGAACAAAGCTTTTGATAAGGTTCCCCCACATAAGGCTGATGAAGTTATTGCAATGTGGTAAAGGTGGAGTGGTACATAGTTGGATTAAGAGTGGTTGCGAAATAGAAAATGTGTGTGCAACTAAATGGCAATAAATTATCATGGAGAAATAGTGAATAGTGGTGTCCACAGGCGTTCAGCTGCTGGGGGCCCACTATTGTTACCTCATATATATAAATGGATTTAGCCAGTCGGACTTAAATGCAAAGGTTTCTAAGTTTTGCAGATGATACTAAAGTGGCACCTCAGTTAGGAATAGTGAAGGAATGCATAAAGATTCAAAATAATCTTGATAAACTTCTTGGGTGGGCAGATTAGAGTGGCAAATAATTTTAATAGTAAAAAAAGTTGTAAAGGTTTTCACCTAGTTACTCACAATAAAAGTTTTTAACTACGATTGAATGGCGGAGTGGTTGAGTCTGTGGAACCAAGAAAAAGATTTAGGTGTGATTATAAAGCAGTAATTTGAAAGTAGCTATAATGTTTGGAGCTAGAAATAAACCTAATAAGATGCTGGGCATAATAAATCGCAATGTCTGTTTACAAGAGCAAGGAAGTAATAAGTTAACTGTATAATAGCTATGTTAGGCCAGTAATAGAGTATGTGCACAAGTTTGGGCCCTTATTTAAAGAAAGACTTAGATTATGCTAGAGAGAGTGCAACGTAGAGCACACAGGATGATTTCTGGGTTTTGAGGGTAAGGCTATGAGGAGAGGCTGAAGGAGTTAGGAATGTTTTCTGTAGAAGGCGATTTCTCAGAGGGGAATGATATATACAAGTCTACAAAATATTTACATCTATTGATAACATAGAGAACCAATAAATTTTTCATTAGTAGAAGCTGGCAGGGACCAGGGGGAAATAAAGAAATTAAGAAGAGCATGCAAATCTTGTATATAGAAAGCATGCCATTCATTAAAGCCGGTTGTTAAATTTTTCGGAAATAGTCTTGCCGAGGAGGTTGTTGAGTGTGACTTCGATTGCAACATTTAAGAACGGGTTGGATTAGATTCTTTTATGGATGGGTTGGGTATCATATATTATATGACGAAGCCAAATTGGCGGTTTTTTAGTTATATTATTATTGTTAGATGGCATGTGTGACATAATTAGGTTATTAATGCATGTGGATTGTTTGATTAATATATTTATATATCATTAGTTTTGACTAAGCCAAATTGGTGGTTTTGTAGTTACAACAAATTGACAAGCCCTAGGGTGCTTTGTGGATTTGCATGAGCATGTTTGGGTAGTGGGTTGACTGGGGCAGTCTCGATAGGCCCATGTGGCTTTTTACTGTCTCTATATTCCTAATGTCCTAATGTCCTAATGTTTTTCAAGAAATTATAGGTTTGTACCAGCTGTATAACGCTAGGTCATCAACATATAGGGAAAACTTGTCTACAACTGGGATGGTAGTAATGACCTCATGAGTCCAAGAGGAAATAATAATAATACACTTGGGACACTGCCTTGCGGGACACCTTCATTCAGAATAAAGTGGCGTGATAGAGCAGACGAGCACCAGACCTGAATTCATCTGTTTGACAAAAAGGTATTTTAATAAAGAGAGGAAGCTGTCCCTGGAACTGAGCATGTGGAGTTTAAAGAGAACCCCGGTTCATTCACATTGTATCACAAACTTTTTCAAGATCAAAAAAGACACCAAGAACCATCCCGCTAGCTGAGATGGCCTCCTAGATGTCATGGTCCAGTCTAACTTAACAAAGGGTACACAGTCAAATGATACTTGCGGAAGGCAACTTGAAATTCACTTGTGCAGTTTTATACTTTGTAATTGTAAAAGGGTGGTTATAGGTATGATCTTTCTTCCCCTTTCGCTATTGAAAAGTCTGGCAGTACAGTGTTAATTCTTTATTTTTGAAAGTCCTCAGTATAGCGGGAAGAGCTCGAGTGACTAGCAAAGCTATAGCCTAATGCACCTGCAACAGCTGCTGGAGCCGAGATTGCTTCGGTTTTATCAGGCTCATAACGGAGGACTGGGTGGACAGCTGGTAAAGCGACCCAATATTATCTGAGCAACTTTTCATACTGAAGAAAGGTTTGTATAGTTGAGTTGACACTTGAAATATAAGTATTGTTTGCTTGTTTGTCGATTGATTTGACGAGGTCTCAATATATTTAAAATTAATCATGTTTAGGGTGGTACAGGTCCGTTTTATTAACTGCATCAATAGTCGGAAACCGCTCATTGAAAGGAGAAAGTGGGATACCTGTGGCCTGATAAAAAAGGGTCCAATCCTTTCGATCATAACGCCAGCAGGAATGAGGTTCTAACACTGAGCTCGTTGTGAGTTCCTGTAAGGCAGTAGTTCCCAAACTTTTTCAGCTTGTTACCCAATTTAACTACCAAATTAAGCAAATTACCCCTTTCACAAAATGTTGTCAACATTAATATATATGGCTAAATTAAAACACAAGAGATATTTTCTTTTATTTATTTTATTGTAGCAGTGTATTTGAACATTGTGCATCCTAATGACTATTGGCAAACTCCAAAGAACATCAGTGGGATGGATGGAGTTGCATGCTTGAAGCTAGTTGAGGAATTCTTGTATTCGTGGTTGAAAGTGCTAGCCTGGCATCGTTTGCAACATACAAGGGAGTCCTCTTTTTTGTTTTCCTCCCCAGCACAGTTGAGAACCCCTTCTCGCAGAGATACGTTGTTGAGAATTATTCCAACAACTTCAGGGCTCTCTTGGACAGAGTTGCCAGTCAGCTACTTGTGAAATCCAAAAAGAATCTGCATTTTGGTTTTGGAATTTAATTTTCAAGGTTTCATTGACTCACATTGTGATCCACCCCTACTTTGCAGGGAAATCATCATCATGAATGGCATCATCAGGTGCAGAGAAGGGATAAATGATCCACTAAAGATTGGCCATTTCTTGGTCAGTGCCTGGAAAGTAGCGATGCATGTTTATTTCAAGCCCCTTCAAATGCTCACTCATCTCTTTGTTGATGATCTGTAGAAGTGATCCAGCATTATTCTCCTCAACAAACCAGTCTAGGATATAAAACTGGACGATCACTCCATTCTCCAAGCACCAAATTCAGAGTTGCAGTTTCCCCAGAAATGCAGTCAGAGTTTGATGTGCAGCAATGACAGTCTTGTTCCGACCCTGGAATTGCAGATTACCACTGTTCAGCTCAAATATGTCAGTCCAAGTAACAAAGTCGAGCAAGCCACTCCTTTTCAGTGAATTTGGTAGCAAAAGGAGATCCTTTTTGTTCCACTAGTTCCTGAATAGCCTTTCGGAGCTCGATGACTCGACGTACAACCATGTCTTGTGACAACCAGCAAACATGGGTGTGGAAAGCAGAGGTTCATACTGCTCTCCCATTTCCTGCACAGCTCCTTGAATATATGCGAATTCAAATCCCTGGACTTGATGAAGTTGATGATTTTCAACACATCTTCAAACACTAACTTCAGATTACCAGGCAGGCTTTTCGATCCAAGAGAGTACCAATGAATGATGCAATGATCTACAGAAATTTCTGGATTCATAGCTTATATGAGGCTCCGTAATCCACGATGACCACCCATCTTGAGGGTAGGGGGCAGAGTTTTTCGGCAGGAAATTCTTTCATAGCTTTGTGGTGGGTGAACAAACATTGCTGCGTTGCTTGTTGGTCGAATACCAGTACTTACAGTGTAGAGTTGTTGCCGGCATCATGAGCGGGAGATTGGATTGCAGGCTACTTTCGGACCATGAGTAGTCGGTAATATAGGCGATGCAGGCGGGCAGTTTCCCGAAACTACATCGAGTCCCGCTAGAGTTGGTGGGTAGACTCTTCTCCTGAAATGAGATGGTGTCTATGAGTTAACACATGGGGGCGGGGGAGCTACTGCAATTGCCTTTGTCGTTTAAAGATATTTGTTTTTGAGCTGGTGTATGGGCAATCTCTCCTGCTTCAGTTTTGCAATGGTACATAACTCCAATATTTCCTGTTCAAACAGGTAGGACGGACATTTTAAGGAAGAAGCGCTGCGGCGTCCTCCCCAGTTGTTGCAGTGTGAAGTGTTCTCGCAGGGAACGTGAAATTCTTCTCGTCAAGTACATAAATACAGATATAAATATATATACCGAGTATTATATATATATATATTATATATATATATATATATATATATATATATATATATTATATATATATATATATATATATATATATATATATATATATATATATATATATATAATATAATATATATATATATATATATATATATAATAATATATAATATACTATATATATAATATTAATATATACTTACACTAAACTTATATATATATATGTTGGCCACTATATAATATCATTATATATATATATAGATATTATATATAAAATTTGCAACAGGATATCTCTTCTGTTGGAGATAGCTTAGAATGAAAGCATTGTCTTTGTTTTTCTGCATCAAAGCATAAATAGTGTCTTTGAATTGTGCTTCTATTTCTTCGACGAGTTCCTGCTGAGGTGACAAGATCGGAACTTGATTCTGAGAATTACCTTGAACGAAAAGGACTCGTTCGCATTACTTGACGAAGGAGCTATTCGACTCCTAAAGCTTTTTCCAAAGTGAGTAATCTCAAGTGAGCAATACAATCAGAAATGAATAAAAATGATGTAGGCCACTGCAGGACCAGGAGGCAGGCATGTGGAATAGGGGGGCACAAGTCAGAGAACGACTAGGACTGGGGGCACCTATTCGCGGTTTGCCTCAAACCTTTTGAGCACCGGCGGAATCTGTCGAGGAACTGGCCCTGCTCAGAGCGAGGGATCGCTGGTGTAGCGGACGCACACCGTGGCGAGTGTGAATCTCCATCAGCACAGGATTACTAATCTCTAGTGTCCTCTCAACAGTTGCTAATATCATATATAACAATATATAAGCATTAATCATTCGCAGTGTATCATTACTGAAAGAATCCCATGTAAGGTCCAGGCGATTTATTTGGCTCTCTAGTTTAGTATTAAGTGTTTGAGGAGTCTTCCCTCATTGGGTGTCAGTGCATGAGTTTGATACCCGGAGGGGACCAGCCGTAGGCAGCGGGGTTTCTTCATATTATTAGTATTTCAGAAGGGTAGGAAAAGGGCCAACCTTGATGTTAGTCGCAGAATAACGATCACAGAACAAAAGTGATTAACTGAGGTTACGACACAACCCCGTCAGAACAAGGACAGGACGAACGGTGACCACTTGTCCAGGATTAAGAATTAGGTAGAAGTAGTGACGTACTCTGCGTCTCTCCTGCATAGCACCATCTAGCGATCTGAGTCTCATGAGTTAGTGTCTGCTCTCTGCTACTTGACTGCTCTTCTACTCACTCTCCCCTCTCTTCTCTTCTCATTCTCATCTCCGCCATCTCTCTCTCTCTCTCGTCCTCTCTCTCTCTCTCTCTCTCTCTCTCATCTCCCCTTTCTCTATTCTCTCCTCTCATCTCTCTCTCTCTCTCCTCTCGTACGTCTCTCTCTCGTCTCTCTCTCTCTCTCTCTTCTCTCTTTCTCTCTCTCTCCTCTTTCTCTCTCTCATCTTCATCTCTCTCTCTCTCTCTCTCTCTCTCTCTCTCCTCTCTCAGATATATATATACATAGGTATATATAATTAACTATATATATATATATACTATATATTATATATTATACTATATTACTATATATATATTATATATATATATCTAATATAGGATATCTAATGAACATAGTAAATTACGGTATTATATTACTATATATATATATATATATATATTAATTATCTATATACTATATAGTATATATTATCTATAATATAGTATACTATATATACTATATTATATAGATACATATATTTATATAGCTATATATTATATTATATTATTTAGGGGTACAATTATATATACGGTATATACTATATATATATATAATTATAGAAATTATTACTATTAAATTAATATATACTATATATATATAATAATATACTAGCATATATTGTAATATACTATATTATATATATATATATATATATATATATATACGGTATTATATATATATATATATATATATATATATATATA
>JABUQX010108953.1:7500-12500 GCA_015478945.1 Trachelipus rathkii | reverse complement strand
AAGATTAAATTGCAAAGATGGAAAGAGTCAGGGTCTCTCGTCCTCAGCGGGGGACGACGGTGGGGACTTCGTCCCCCGATCAGTCCCAACGTCGGCTCGAGCCCCTTAAAAAAAAAAAAAAAAAATTTAAATAAAATTAACATATAAAAGTCGCGCTGATAAAATAAAGCAACGTCTCGCGCTCTTTCTATTGGAGTTTTAGTTAAAACGTCACACTGCATGGTTAGACGATTAGTGTTCAGCGATTTTTCGATATCTGTCTTTTTATGTAACATCCTTTTAAAGGAGTAGTGCCAATAAAATAAATAAAAATAATAAAATATTTTAATTAAACACATTAAAAATAATAAAAGAAAAATAACAATATTAAATACTACCATAAGGGTCTTATGTAGATGATATGCCCAGTGTTTTGGACTAGTGCAAAAGTGTCATTTTCTAGCAACTTTGTTTTTAATTTCTAAATTTTGTTTTTAGGCAGATAAATTTATTTACGTAAAGTTTAAGTTAAGGTTAAGTTAAGGTTAAGTTAAGGTTATGTTAAGGTTAAGTTAAGGTTAAGTTAGCAGTAAAAGTACACATGCTTTAAATTTATTTTATCGGATATTATCTGATATTTAAAAAAAAAATTTGTAATATTTCATTAAAAAGTATATATAGATGCGGGTTTTTGAACTTCACATGTTTTCTTTTTTTTTCATACTTTCTAAAAATAAAATGATGGTGCTAGATATCGTACTTTTATGACACTTTTGTACGATTCCAAAACATTGGGCATATCATTTACATAAGATACAACCATAAAATAAGTTTTAGATTAAATAACACTTATTAAAACAATGACTCAAGTAACTTCGTAGGCTAAATTTGAGATGTAAAAATAAGCGAAACTTTAGTTTTAGACTGAATTATTTAACGTTTTATATATAAAAAATTAGCAAACTTCATATTACGTTAAATCAAAATAAGGTGAATCTAAAATGTATTTGAATTTAGTCAGAATAAAAATAAAACAAAAAATTAAGCACCTAGAAAAATGAATTTCAAACGGAAGCCTCCAGATAACCCTATTTGTTTTGAAGGAAATGGGGATGGAATTTAACCCATATTTTAGATCATAATATATATATATATATATATATATATATATATATATATATATATATATATATATATATATATATATATATATATATATATATATATATATATATATAGAGAGTGAATATATATATATATTTTTTATATATATATATATACATATATATATATATATATATATATATATATATATATATATATAATATATAAATATATATATATATATATATATATATATATATATATATATATATATATATATATAAATATATATATATATATATATATATATATATATATATATTTAAAGATAAATAATAAGATATTTATATAATAAAATATATATATATATTATTATATATATATATTATATATATATATATATATATATATATATATATATATATATATATATATATACAGTGATGGGCAGTATCTAGATACATGCATCGGCGATACGTATCGATCGATACATTTGTATCGGTTATCGGTATCGCTTAGACAATTC
The DNA here is from genome assembly GCA_015478945.1 of Trachelipus rathkii. Classification (NCBI taxonomy): domain Eukaryota; kingdom Metazoa; phylum Arthropoda; class Malacostraca; order Isopoda; family Trachelipodidae; genus Trachelipus; species Trachelipus rathkii. Next base: position 10,891 of record JABUQX010108953.1, on the reverse strand, counting down.
CTAAATGTATCGAGTATCGGTATCGCTTTATGCTTTTTCTATAGATGTATCGGAAAAAATCGATAATCGATACTCGATACATTTTCCAAAAAAGTTATCAAACTTATATATATATATATATATATATATATATATATATATATATATATATATATATAACCAATATATATAATAATATATAGCAACAACAACATATATATATATATATATATAATATATATATATATATATAGCAACCTTTATACTATAACAATATATATATATATATATATATATATAATAACTAACCAATATATATATATATATATATATATATATATATATATATATAAACTTTCTCTTTCTCTCTGTCTATATATATATATATTGTAGATTTCAATGCAAGAGTGGGGAGGAGAAGAGACGAGGTGGAGAGAATGGTGGGACAGTATGGAGAGAAGATAAGAAATATTGCAGGAGAGAAGTTGATAGATTTCTGTTTAAGGAAGGGAATGAAGATCATGAATGGTTTTTTCCAACAGAGGACCTCACATAGGTTCACAAGATATAGATGGAACAATATCACAAGAGAATTCGATCAGAGATCTATTATAGACTATAAAATATCGTCTGATAGTAGGCTAACAAGAAATGTGAAAGTGATACCTGGAGTAGCAATATATATTCGGATCATAGATTATTATTGGTGACGGACCTGAAGGTGAAGACAGACAAGTTGCAGAATAAAGAAAAGAGAAATGTGATTAAAGTGGAGTCACTGAAGGAGTGTGACAAGAAAAAGGAATATATTGAAATAATAAGTCAGAATCTAGAACAATTAGAAGGAGTCGGAGAGATAGGGGAGAAACAAGAAAAGTAAAAAGGGCAGCAGAGAAGACCCTGGGTAAAGGATGGGTAGGAGGAACGAGGAAAAGACACAAGAGGCGGTGGACTGAAGAAGTGAAGGAGGCAATAAAGAGGAAAGCAGTATTGATGAGAAGGTGGTTGAAAAATAGAACTAAACAGACAAGGGCCCAGTATATGGAGGTAAGAAATGAAACAGAGAGTGAAAAGAAGAGTAAAAGAAAAGGCAGCAAAGAGAGAGGCGGAAGAAATAGATGATGTGAGGGCAAAAAAGGAAGAGGATTTTTAGACTGACAAAAACGTATAGAGGATCAAAGAGGAAAGTGTGCAATATCAAGGATAAGCAAGGTGAATTTTTGGTGAGATCAACAGACAAACAGGAGATAAACGGAATACTTCAAAGAACTGTTAAATGTGAATGAGCAGGTGGGGGATGGGAGGAGAAGAGATAGTTGAAGGAGGGGAGGATGAAGAGGGGGAGGAGGAGATCACTATGGAGGAGTTGGAGGTGGCTCTGAGAGCGATGAAGAACGGAAGGATACAAAGAACTAACAAAGGAGAGAAAATGAAAGAATTCTGAAATTGTTCAATAGGTGTTGGAACGAGAGCGAAGTACCAGAGGGGTGGGGAAAGTCAATCATAGTTCCAATAGAATAAGGGAAAAAAGATACAGGGGAGTGTAACAACTACAGGGTAACATTCTTGTTGGAACACTTGGCATAAAGAGAATACTAGAGAAAACACTGAGAATGGTAGTAGAGCCCAGACTGGGAGAAGAGCAGCACGGATATAGAAAGAACAGAAGCACGACGGATCTCTTGTTCGCCTTGAGAATTACGTTAGAAAAGGTATGGGAATATAATAAACGAGCATATGTAGCTTTCATAGTTCTAAGAAAAGCTTTTGATTCAGTGCCTAAGAAGGGACTATGGAGAGTGCTAGAGAGAGAGAATATGCAGTGGATAAAAAGTTGAGAGGAGCCCTGGAGAGTTTGTATAAGAATAATAAATGTAATGTAAGAACAGAATATGAGAATAAGGAATGGTTTTAGGTGAGAACTGGAGTCAAACAGGGAAGCGTGTTGTCACCAATTTTGTTTGTAGCATATCTGGATGTAGTGATAAAGAAGGTGAGAGAGGATATAGGAGATTAGGACTGATATTCTGGCATGCGCAGATGACTTGGCATGCTGGAGCGAAGAGGAAGATAGGCTGAGAGAGAGGTGGTAACATGTTTTGCTAATAGGCTTAGAGAGGCCGGTCTGACTATGAACACATAAAAGACTGAGATCATTGTGGTTAGTAGGGGAGAGCTGAGAGTAGATGTGGAAGGGACTGAGATATAGATGGTGGAGAATATGAAAGAGGAGGAGGAAATGTACAGGAGATAACAAGTAGAATAGCTCAGTATGGGGAAGGTGTAAGAGCAGGGTACCCCATACTGAAAGATAGACAAATGAGTATGGAGGTGAAAAGGGTGATATTCGACGAGATGTTAACACCGATTCTACTATATGGGGCAGAAACATGGAGTACGACCACAAGAGAGGATAGTAGAATACAGTCGGCAGAGATGTAGGTTTTAAGAGTGATAGTGGGAAAGACTAGAGGAGACAGACAAAGAAACTTAAAAATAAAGGAGGAGGTTGGAGTGAAGGCTATATTAAATAAGATGGATGCAGCCAGATTGAGATGGTGGGGACACCTGGAGAGGATACAGGAGGAGAGAGTGGCCATGAGGAGATGGGAGTGGAGACAGTAGGTGGAGGACTCATTGAGAAGACATGGAATGCTATCGATGCTGGAGAAGAGAAGAGAGAGTCCTGGAGGATAGAGGAAGATGGAGAAGAGCTCTGGCCCCTTTGACAGGGTCTTGACCTTTCCTGGGAGCTGTTGTAAGTTGTAAATTATATATATATATATATATATATATATAAAAACATATATATATATATATATATATATATATATATATATATATATATATATATATATATATATTTATATATATACTGATACATTTATATATAAATATGTTCAATAACATATATATATATATATATATATATATATATATAATTTTATATATATATCAACAAATTATATTCATAGTAACCGCTTTATATATATAATTAATATATACACAAATACAATAACTACCATGTTCACAATAATATATATATATATATATATATATATATATATATATATAACATATATATATATATAACAACCAACCATATATTCTTCTTCTACATATATATATATCCTGCATATGCTATATGTATGTATATATATATATATATATATATAATATAACTTTATAATATAATATAACATAATATCTAATGTAATAATATATATATATGTAATATGTATATATATATAATATATATATGTATATATATATATATATATAATATAGCATATAATAATAATAAATATATATATACATATATAATATATATATATATATATATAATAATATATAATATAATAATATAACAATATATAATATATGTAATAATAATAACAATATATAACTATAT
>JABUQX010108953.1:0-2500 GCA_015478945.1 Trachelipus rathkii | reverse complement strand
TGTTTTTCAGCGTTTTTTCTACTAAATATTGAGGAAAACCATTGTTAATTAGTAGCTTACTTATTCTTTTAATTTCTTTATCAAAGAGCTCCCAATTAGATGTTATTTTGTGGGCTCTGTGTACAAGTGTTTTTATTATAGATATCTTATAGGCGAGAGGTGTGTATGAGTCGAAATTCATATAAACTCCTTTATCGGTATTTTTAACGTAAATATCTCTTTCAATTGTACCATCGTTGGTTATTTTCATTTTCACGTCTAAAAAATTAAATTTATTGTTTAAGCATTCCTCATATGTAAAATTTAATTTGCTATATGTCTGAAGTTTGTGGATAAAATTTTGAACGTGTTATGATCTTTAAAAATGACACACGTGTCATCAACGTATCTCACGTAAAAGAAGGGGTTAAAGATATTATTTTCTTTGAGAATTTTGTTTTCTATTTCAGACATATAGAAGTCCGCGAATGTTGGTCCAAGGGGAGATCCCATTGAGACTCCATTTTTTTGAATCCAAAGTTTGTTTTTAAATTCAAAAGGCGTTTTTGTGGTGCAGGTTATGAGTAGTGTTTTCAAAATTTCTTTATCTAGGTTTGGGGGCGGAATATTTTCATTATGATAGACATTTTTCAGAATGATATCGATCGTTTCATATACTGGAACATTTGTAAAAAGGCTTTCGACATCAAGGGAGACTAAGTGGTCAGTTTCAAGAATTTTTTGATTGTTGACTTTTTGTATAAATTCCTCCGTAGATTTCACAATGTAGTTTTCATTCAGGTACGGTCTGATCATATTGTTTAATAATTGGGCAATATCATGGGTAACGGTTCCTGTCATACTGATTATCGGTCTAAGGGGTGGATTTTCTTGATTTTTGTGAACTTTAGGAAGTCCGTATAAGAATCCATTGTTGTAAGCTCCAATTCTTTTTATTTTGTTTTTAATTGATGGGTGTTGTATTTTTTGGGCAAGAATATTTAAACTCTTTTTTACATCATGAGTCTGTTTTCAAAGGCAATTATTTTTTATTCAAGAATTGTCCTAAAGAAAATTAATGAAAATGTTAGGAAGGTTTTAAATTTGGAAAAATCTTGCAAAAATAATAATAATAATAATAATAATAATAATAATAATAATAATAATAATAATAATAATAATAATAATAATAATAATACTTAGTAATAATAATAATAATAATAATATTAATAATAATAATAATAAATAATTACAAGAATGCAAAATTTAATTTGTTTAAAAAATAATAATAATAATAATAATAATAATAATAATAATAATAATAATAATAATAATAATAATAATAATAATAATAATATTAATAATAATAATAATAATAATAATAATAATAATAATAATAATAATAATAATAATAATTATAATAATAATAATAATAATAATAATAATAATAATAATAATAATAATAATAATAATAATAATAATAATAATAATAATAATAATAATAATAATTGATTTAGAATTTTTAAATGTATACGTTTTAATTTTTCAGTTTTTAAAGGACCTCTTGATACGTACCAACGACGTCGAGTTTGATGCTGAAAGTTTTACTTGGTCCCCTCTCGAAATCGACCCGACATCTGTAAACGCCTTCGTCGCTAGGTCGGACCGACTCGACGGTCAAACCCAAAGGATTTCTGCGGGAGTCGAACTGCGCTCTTCTCCCGAAGACTGAATCGTCGCTCCAGTGGCGCCCTCCGCCATGCTGTCGGAGGTCATAACTGAAAATAAGGTAAAAGTGACAGAAATTATTTAATTGTTTTAAAATTTAACATAATTTACTACTACTACTACTACTACTACTAGTACTACTACTACTACTACTACTACTACTACTACTACTACTACTACTACTACTACTACTACTACTACTACTAATAATAATAATAATAATAATAATAATAATAATAATAATAATAATAATAATAATAATAATAATAATAATAATAATAATAATAATAATAATAATATTATAATAATAATAGTAAAAATATTATCAAATCAAGTCAAATCAAAAATACTTTATTCTTGTCCATGGTATATAATAACCTAATAATAATAATAATAATAATAATAATAATAATAATAATATAATGTTTAAAATAATAATAATAATAATAATAATAATAATGTTCATAATTTTAATTTAACATTATATTAATAATAATAATAATAATAAATAAATAAATAATATTAATAATAATATATAATAATAATAATAATACTAATATAATAATATAATAATAAATAATAATGTTATAATTTGCATTTTTAATAATAATATTCATTATAAAAATATGTAATCATACTAACATATATGTAATTAATAATATATAATAATAATATATAATAATAATACATGTGTAATATGTAATAATAATTAATGATGGTGATAATATTATTAATAAATAATAATAATAATAATAATGATAATATCATCACATATAATACAATAATAATAATA
>JABUQX010108952.1:17500-27500 GCA_015478945.1 Trachelipus rathkii | reverse complement strand
CCTAGGGATGTTCTATTAGTGTTCTATGAGTATTCTATGAGTGCCAGGTGAGTGCCAGGTGAGTGCCAAGTGAGTGCCAATGAGTGCCAAGAGTGCCAATGAGTGCCAATGAGTGCCAAGTGAGTGCCAATGAGTGCCAGGTGAGTGCCAAGTGCCAAGTGAGTGCCACATAGTGCCAACTGAGTGCCACTTTTCAAGCCTTTCTAGCCTCCCTGATCCTCCGAATAGCCCTATTATAGGCCTAAATTCCCCATGTTATAGCGGTAGTATGAGGATTCGATTGGTGTATATTACAAGTTGCTAGGATGCTTCCTACTATGAGTTAGTATTTTTCTATCACTTATAGCCTATATATATATATATATATATATATATATATATATATATATATATATATATATATATATATATATATATATATATATATATATATATATATATATATATCACTATGACACTTATACACACATTCACTATGACACTTATAAACACTAGGACACTTATAAGCACTTACACTCTCCATAGGCACTTACATTAAACCATAGACACTTACATTAAACCATATACACTTACATTCACACCATCACACAGATACACTTACACTTACACTCACACACTCGATATTTTGATGCCTCAACTTTGATGCCTCAACTTTGATGCCTCAACTTTGATGCCTCAGCATTAATGCCTCAACTTTGATGCCTCAACTTTGAAGGTTCATCTTTGATGACTCATCTTTGATGAAGTCATCTTTGATACCGTCTATATTGATGATTCATCTTTGATGAAATCATCTTTGATGGCTCATCTCTACCCTACATTAAAGAACAGAGTTAATATTAATGCCTTCCCTAGTTCATAAGCTATCCACCAGGGCGCCGCATGCGCCCTCCGCGTGAAGATCCACGAACCCGCACCCGCAGGTGCGACCCGCCGCGTTCCCGCCCGCCGCGAGCGCCCGCAGGCGCAATATTTCCGCGTACCCGCCCGCCGCGAGCGCCCGCAGGCGCAATATTTCCGCGTACCCGCCCGTCGCGTGCGCCCGCAGGCGCAATATTCCTGCGGGAATGAAAAATATATATAATATGAGTCATTCATTTTTATTTCATACTTAAACATTTCAAAGAATTTCTTTTCAAATATACTATGAGTCATTCATTTTTATTTCATACTTAAACATTTTATTAAAAACATTTTCGTGAACATAAAACTGTAACTCGTTACAGACCTATTATTTAACACATATATTTATTAACATTATTTTTACTTAATACTTTTTACTTAATACTTTTTAATTTATAAATTTTTTAAAAATTGTATGTAAGAAGAAAAAGCCAAAGTGTCTGATATAAAATCATTTTATTTTACTACAATTGTACGAAATTTTACTAAAAACATTAACATTACATACCTTAAAGCAGTAAATCAGTAAATCAATAGAGGTGTTACCTAACACCTAGGGAGTATGCTTTTGTTTTACTGTTTTACTGCTTTAACTCTTGTTTTACTGCTTTAACTTTCTGCTTTACTGCTTTAACTTTCTGCTTTACTGCTTTAACTTTCTGCTTTACTGCTTTAACTTTCTGCTTTACTGTTTTAACTTTCTGCTTTACTGTTTTAACTCACATGTTTTACTGCTTTAACTCACATGTTTTACTGCTTTAACTCATATATTTATTAACATTACACCTTAAAGCAGTATATCAGTAAATCAATAGATGTGTTATTACCTAACACCTAGGGGATTAGTATGCTTTTGTTTTACTGTTTTACTGCTTTAACTATTTGCTTTACTGCTTTAACTTATGTTTTACTGCTTTTAACTCATAATGTTTTACTGCTTTAACTTTCTGCTTTACTGCTTTAACTTTAACTCTCTGTTTTACTGCTTTAACTATCTGCTTTACTGCTTTAACTTTCTGCTTTACTGCTTTAACTCATATATTTATTAACATTATGTTTTCTTTTATTTTGTTTTAATACTTTTTATTTTTATTCTTTTTATTCTTTTTATTTTATTTTTATTATTTTTACTTTTATTATTATTTTATTTTGTTTTTTAATACTTTTTATTTTTTATTCTTTTTATTCTTTTTATTTTATTTTTATTATTTTACTTTTATTATTATTTTATTTTGTTTTAATACTTTTTATTTTTATTCTTTTTATTCTTTTTATTTTATTTTTATTATTTTACTTTTATTATTATTTTATTTTGTTTTAATACTTTTTATTTTTATTCTTTTTATTCTTTTTTTTTTTATTTTTATTTTTTTATTTTTTTATTATTATTTTATTTTTATTATTTTTATTATTATACTTAGTGTTATTTACTTCATGCCTATTGTTATTATTATTTAGAACACACACACACATATCACCACACACTTACACCTATACACACATTCACTATGACACTTATACACACATCTTCACTATGCCACTTCATATTTACCCATAGACACTATATTTATTATTTTATACACATTAATAATAGATTTATTTCATACAGATTTACTTACACTCACACTCAGATTTTACACTCACACACAGATTTACTTACACACACACACACACACACACACAGATTTACTTACACTCACACAGATTTACTTACACTCACACACAGATTTACTTATACACACATACAGATTTACTTACACACACAGATTTACTTACACACACAGATTTACTTACACACACAGATTTACTTACACACACACACACACACGCACACTCACTTACACATCCACACACACACACACGCACACTCCACTTACACCCAGCCACAATACTGCACACATTCACTTACTGCCATTATTATAACGTATAATTTATTAAAACATTTTATGTTTTAATTAAACACGTACATTTATATTACTCATTCAAATATAACTAAAATTATTTCAAAGTTTCTTAAAACTTCTATAATAAATCAATCATTATCTTTGAACAAAGAATTTATTATTAACTGTTAATACTTTTTGTTTATAAATTTTATAACTAACAAGTTTTAAAATAACTTTTAGTAAAATTTTATGAAATTTTATTAAAAACATATATTTTACGTACCTTAAAGCAATAAATCAGAAAATCAGTAAAGTCAGCCCCTAGCACCCCTCTACACCAAGCTATGCCACGTTTTGTTCTATTGACTTACTGCTTTACATCATCTTTATCCATGTAATAAGTATAAAATAACAAAATAAGTTCTTCTCTGATAACATAACATGTATTTTATTAAAATCATTCTAAGTTTTTATTTAAAAATAACAATTATTCACTTACATTTATATTATTCGCTCGATGTTAACTAAAAATATTTCAAAGTTTTTTAAATAATTCGGATTTTCTTTATTATTATTATTATTATTATTGTTACTCCAACACGAGAAAACACAACAACCCGCACTCGTTACAGATACGAAACTGACCTCTCTCTGTAAAATGGGTTGAAATAACTACTTTAGCCCTAAATTTAGGATAATCCGTTTTGTACCCCGGGGCGATTTAGGCCTAATACCAGGTCAAAATATATTTCAAACTGACCTTTTTCTGTAAAATGTGGTGCAATAACTACGTTAGGCCTAAATTTAGGCCTAAATTTAGGATAAACCTTTTTGTATCACAGGCGGATTTAAGCCTAATACCAGGTCAAAAGGTAATTCCAGTATATACAAGAATCGAGAATCAATGTTATTATTTTATAAATATATTTCAAACTGAAACATGCTGGATCGGTAAGATCCTTTGATCAGGTAAGAAGGAAATGTTTACCTTTCTTGTGAGTGGACGGAGTAATCCTTATCTCTATATGACCTCGTATGTGATTGGTCGAGAATTATTTTATCGCTTTTTGGTTTTAAGGTATGAAAAAACATGTTTTTTCATATCCTGAGCCCTACCTCTGATTGGATGAAAATTATATTTGAGCAGTCGGATGTTTTAGATCCAAACTCATTTTAAAATCATACTCGTTTTGGCTGTTAAGCGGTGCACAAGTTCTCTGATTTGTAATAAAAGTGTTCTATTTTCACTAAGTGTATATCATGTTTCACCTTAACAGGTATACCTCAATACAAGACATTGTCCAATGGGAAATCAAGATCCCCGGTAGTAGGGTTTCATTCTTATATAAAAGAAAGCCCGATGGATTTGAATTTTTCAAGTGTGCTACCCAATCACCATGTTATAATACCAAGCGTATTTTCGTGAGGCCAAATGAATTACTTTGTATATGTAATCACACTGAAGAGTGGCTTACAGAATACTTTAAACCAAGCTCAGCTTTAAACTGGACCGAAACAGTTATTAGCCTGTGCGAAGAAACCAGCGATAAGCAACTTACTCTATCATTTTATAAACATCAAAACATAATCAGCTTGGAAGTTAGATTATGGGTGAGAAATAATGAAACAACCGTATTTGAACCTACATCATTTGGATTCTACATTTCAGGCCTAGCGCAGATGAAATATATGCTAGAGGTACGTAGGCGAATGTTAATGCAGATGAAGAAGACATATGTGTTATCTAATTACGTAACCGTAATTCATTACATGTTATACCAAGAATACTACGCATTTAAGAAAACCCTGATCGATGATCCTACGCACATCATCGATCGCTTCCTAAGTTCTATAGACGTACAAAAATTCATTTATCTACTTAGAAAACAATGGCAGGAAAGTATTTATGCAGGTGACCCAGAATGTAAATATACTATGATATCTGAGCGGGAACTTTTTACGTATGTGTTAACTGAAGGTATTACTGAGACACGAAACTATATCATCGATAATGATATAAATGATTGGCATATTTGCAAAGATTTAAAGAATTTTAATATAAAATAGGCGAAAACATCATGTGGAAGTGTAATATATAATAATATTCCTGTATTATATTTAATGTTAACCTTATATATAAACCATTGTAAATATATTTAACACGCTTGTATATATATATATATATATATATATATATATATATAGTATATATATATATATATATATATATATATATATATATATATATATAGTTACATATATATATATATATATATATATATATATATATATATATATATATATATATATATATATAAATTACTGTAAGATAATGATTATTAAATTTCTAATTATATAGTAAAGTTTTTATTATCCTTATTTTTACTTTCTTAAATAAATATTTACATGTATGTTAAGAGTTTAAATAAACGAAACTTGGGCTCAGGATATGAAAAAACATGTTTTTTCATACCTTAAAACCAAAAAGCGATAAAATAATTCTCGACCAATCACATACGAGGTCATATAGAGATAAGGATTACCCCGACCAATCACAAGTAAGGAAAACATTTCCTTTTTACCTGCTTAAAGGATCTTACCGATCCAGCATGTTTCAGTTTGAAATATATTTATAAAAATAATAATAACAATGATTCTCTTTTCTCTTCTATTACCTTTTGACCTGGTATTAGGCTTAAATCCGTCTGTATATAAAAAAGGTTTATCCTAAATTTAGGCCTAAATTTAGGCCTAACGTAGTTATTGCACCACATTTTACAGAAAAAGGTCAGTTTGAAATATATTTTGACCTGGTATTAGGCCTAAATCGCCCCGGGGTACAAAACGGATTATCCTAAATTTAGGGCTAAAGTAGTTATTTCAACCCATTTTACAGAGAGAGGTCAGTTTCGTATCTGTAAGGAGTGCGGGTTGTTGTGTTTTCTCGTGATGGATTGTCAATGTACATAGATAATAATAAAGAAAATCCAAATTATTTAAAAAACTTTGAAATATTTTTAGTTAACATCGAGTGAATAATATAAATGTAAGTGAATAATTGTTATTTTTAAATAAAAACAGAATGATTTTAATAAAATACATGTTATGTTAGCAGAGAAGAACTTATTTTGTTATTTTTATACTTATTACATCGCTAAAGATGATGTAAAGCAGTAAGTCAAAAGAACAAAACGTGGCATAGCTTGGTGTAGAGGGGTGCTAGGGGCTGACTTTACTGATTTTCTGATTTATTGCTTTAAGGTACGTAAAATATATGTTTTTAATAAAATTTCATAAAATTTTACTAAAAGTTATTTTAAAACTTGATAGTTATAAAATTTATAAACAAAAAGTATTAACAGTTAATAATAAATTCTTTGTTCAAAGATAATGATTGATTTATTATAGAAGTTTTAAGAAACTTTGAAATAATTTTTAGTTATATTTGGATGATTAAAATAAATGAACGCGTGTTTAATTAAAACATAAAATGTTTTAATAAATTATACGTTATATGTGTAAGTGAATGTGCGTGTGTGGGTGTGTAAGTGAGTGTGCGTGTGTGTGTGTGGGTGTGTAAGTGAGTGTGTGTAAGTAAATCTGTGTGTAACTGTAAGTAAATCTGTGTGTGTAAGTAAATCTGTGTGTAAGTAAATCTGGTGTGTGTAAATCTGTGTGTGAGTGTGTTAAATCTGTGTGAGTGTAAATCTGTGTGTGTAAGTAAATCTGTGTGTGTGTGTGTGTGTGTGTGGGCAAAGTGTGAGTGTAAGTAAATCGGTGAGTGTAAGTAAATCTGTGTAAGTAAATCTGTGTGTGTGTGTATAAGTGTAAATGTAAGTGTCTATGGGTAAATGTAAGTGGCATAGTGAATGTGTGTATAAGTGTCATAGTGAATGTGTGTATGTGTATAAGTGTAAGTGTGTGTGTGTGTGTGTGTGTGTGTTCTAAATAATAATAACAATAGGCATGAAGAAAATAACACTAAAAATAATAATAAAAAAAAAAAAAAATAAAAAAAAAATAAAAGTAAATAATAAAATAAAATAAAAAGAATAAAAAGAATAAAAATAAAAAGTATTAAAACAAAATAAAATAATAATAAAAGTAAAATAATAAAAATAAAATAAAAAGAATAAAAAGAATAAAATAAAAAGTATTAAACAAATAAAATAATAATAAAAGTAATAATAAAAATAAAAATAAAAAGAATAAACAAAATAAAATGAAAAGTATTACAATAAAGTAAAAAATAAAAGTAAAAACAATAAAATAAAATAAAAGAATAAAAGAATAAAAGAATAAAAGAATAAAAGAATGAAAGAAAACATAATGTTAATAAATATATGAGTTAAAGCAGTAAAGCAGAAAGTTAAAGCAGTAAAGCAGATAGTTAAAGCAAGTAAAGCAGAGAGTTAAAGCAGTAAAGCAGATAGTTAAAGCAGTATAGGAGAGGATTTAAAGCAGTAAAGCAGAGTTAAAGCAGTAAAGCAGATAGTTAAAGCAGCAAACAGTAAACAAGCATACTAATCCCCTAGGTGTTAGGTAATAACACCTCTATTGATTTACTGATTTACTGCTTTAAGGTATGTAATGTTAATAAATATATGAGTTAAAGCAGTAAAACATGAGTTAAAACAGTAAAGCAGAGTTAAAACAGTAAAGCAGAAAGTTAAATCAGCATATGATTTAAAGCAGTAAAGCAGATAGTTAAAGCTGTAAAGCAGATAGTTAAAGCAGTAAAGTAGAGAGTTAAAGCAGTAAAGCGATAGTTAAAGCAGAAAAGTAAAACAAAAGCATACTAATCCCCTAGGTGTTAGGTAATAACACCTCTATTGATTTACTGATTTACTGCTTTAAGGTATGTAATGTTAATAAATATATGAGTTAAAGCAGTAAAACATGTGAGTTAAAAACAGTAAAGCAGAAAGTTAAAACAGTAAAGCAGAAAGATAAAAGCAGAAAGTTAAAGTAGTAAAGCAGAAAGTTAAAGCAGTAAAGCAGAAAGTAAAGAAAAGCAGAAAGTTAAAGCAGTAAAACAAGAGTTAAAGCAGTAAAGCAGAAAAAAAGCATACTAATCCCCCTAGGTGTTAGGTAGTAACACCTCTATTGATTTACTGATTTACTGCTTAAGGTATGTGTAATGTTAATGCTTTAGTAAAATTTCGTATAATTGTAGTAAAATAAAATGATTTTATATCAGACACTTTGGCTTTTTTACATACAATTTTAAAAAATTTATAAATTAAAAAGTATTAAGTAAAAAGTATTAAGTAAAAATAATGTTAATAAATATATGTGTTAAATAATAGGTCTGTAACGAGTTACAGTTTTATGTTCACGAGAAAATGTTTTTAATAAAAATGTTTAAGTATGAAATAAAATGAATGACTCATAGTATATTTGAAAGAAATTCTTGAAATGTTTAAGCATGAAATAAAAATGAATGACTCATATTATATATATTTTTCATTGCGGAAATATTGTGCCTGCGGGCGCTCGCGGTGGCGGGGTACGTGGGAAAAGATGAAACATGGTGCTCGCGGCGCGGGCGGGGAACGCGGCGGGTCGCACCTGCGGGTGCGGGTTCGTGGATCTTCACGCGGAGGGCGCATGCGGCGCCCTGGTGGATAGCTTATGAACTAGGGAAGGCATTAATATTAACTCTGTTCTTTAATGTAGGGTAGAGATGAGCCATCAAAGATGATTTCATCAAAGATGAATCATCAATATAGACGGTATCAAAGATGACTTCATCAAAGATGAGTCATCAAAGATGAACCTTCAAAGTTGAGGCATCAAAGTTGAGGCATTAATGCTGAGGCATCAAAGTTGAGGCATCAAAGTTGAGGCATCAAAATTGCTGAGGCATCAAAGTTGAGGCATCAAATTTGAGGCATCTAAGTGTAAGTGTATCTGTGTGATGGTGTGAATGTAAGTGTATATGGTTTAATGAGTGTCTATGGTTTAATGTAAGTGCCTATGGCAAGTGTAAGTGCTTATAAGTGTTATTGTATAAGTATCATAGTGAATGTGTGTATATGTGAGATGATGTATGTATATATATATTAGTTATATATATATATATATATATATATATATATATATATATATATATATATATATATATATATATATATAGGCTATAAGTGGTAGAAAAAATACTAACTCATAGTAGGAAGCATCCTAACAACTTGTAATAATATACACCAATTGATTCCTCATACCTTATAACATGGGGGTAGACACCCATATTAGGGCTATTCGGAGATCAGGGAGCTGTGAAAGGTTTGAAAAGTGGCACCCAGTTGGCACTATGTGGCACTCACTTAGCCATTATGTGGCACTCACTTGGCACTCATTGGCACTCTCACTTGTACCACATTGGCACCTCACAAATTACTGGTACCCACCTGGCACTCACCTGGCACTCATATCTAATACTCATAGAACACTAATAGAACACATCCTCAGGTACTTCTTACGGTGATTTGGGAACCATCAAAGCAATCAAAGCTAGGCGTGGGCCGAAATTCATCCATGGTATATGATTAGGACATAAGGCTGAAATATCATGGTCAAACAAGGTTAAGACATCAAAAAGGGCTAAGTCCCTAAAGGAAGGACAAAAAATTACCGAATTTGACCCATGGTATATGGCAAGGTTAAAGCCGAAATATCATGGTCAAACAAGGTAAAGACATCAAAAATAGGGCTAAGCCCCTAAAGGAAGATCAAAAATTACCGTGGGCAAAAATTGACCCACAGCGCACTAAAGGTAGCTAAAATTACCGTGGGTCAAAATTGACCCATGGAAGACCAAAGGGTAGCCAGAATTACCGTGGGTCAAAATTGACCCATGGAAGAATCAAAGGGTAACTAAAATTAACAGGGCCAAAAATGACCCACTGAAGACTAAAGGGTATCCAAAATTACCGGGCAAAATTCTGTTGACCCATGGTCGAAAAAATTAGGGTGGGTACGTACAACGGTTGCTCCTAATTTTTGCAACCCTTCTTCGAAGGGTTGCAAAAATTAGGGTTGGAAAATTAGGGTTGCCAAAAATTAGGGTTCTCAAAAATTTGGGTTCTCAAAAATTTGGGTTCTCAAAAATCAGGGTTCTCAAAATCCGGGTTCACTAAAACGTTCTCAAAAAAAAAAAATTAGGGTTCTCAAAAAATTAGGGGTTCTCAAAAAATTAGGGTTCTCAAAAA
>JABUQX010108952.1:0-12500 GCA_015478945.1 Trachelipus rathkii | reverse complement strand
AAGAAAAAGATATAGTTGAAGATGGAGTGAGCCTGCTCATCCCATCGATGATTATGGCCTCTACCTTTTCAGCAGTGACGTTAGGGAGGATCACTGCTGGCGAGCAAGTGGATTTTGGTGGTCAGGGCAATAAAAGGGAAAAAGTGGTTCATACTTGTGGGTGGAGGTGCGCGCTACACAGGGTGACAGTGGCAGGATGTCATTGAACATGAGGAAGTATTTCTTGTTTAAATATGAACCATAGTGAGAATGAATGAGAAGTAAGATAAGAAAAGGGATAGGCGGTTTAGGAAGCATTAGGGGAGCGCAGGTGAAGTGTTTTTACAGGTAGAGGGGAATGTGGGATGTAAAGTAACGAAAGGGGAGGAAGAATTATGTGGAATTCGAAAAGGATTCCTGTGGTAGAACAATATTGAAGAATGAACAAATGATTATGGCAGTGCGGGAGGAAGGTCATGGGGAAAGTAAATAGTTGAGGGGGGAGAAGGAAGAATAAAATTATAAATAGGTTATTGAAGTTTGGATTTATGCAAATAACTGTGCTATTAGAGAGTTAATAGGGAGAGCGTGGCTGGTTCATGGCAAAGGATTAGTGATATATTGGTGTTGGTGGTAGAGTATAGTGCTTCTGAATGGAATCAAAAGTGAGATGTATTGACGGAATAGATGGTAAGCGTTGGTGTAAAAAATAAGATGGTAGTCGAATGCGTGAAGATAGGTTCTTTAGGATAAATGACAGGTAGTAGAGACAGGCTCATAGATGTGTGAGGGTCTCCTGTTGGTTCTATGGTCAATTATGGGATAATGGAATCGGAGGTGTTTATAGAAAGGAATTACTCAGGATAGGGGTGAGTATAGATTGGCAGGCAATGGTGATCTATAGAGACTATGGAAGAATGGATGAGTATGAGTGAGGTGCGCGTACCTATTATATGCGAATGATTTGTTCTGTGTGTGCGAATCAGAGAGAGAGCTTTGTGAGGCATGGTAGAGAGTATTTGCAGGGGTTATGTAAAAGGAGGGGTTTGAAAGTTTAAAGCATGTGTACGCTCAAGGAGTAAAAGTATATGGGTGAGATAGATAAGAGGGAACAGTATCCTCAGTGATGGTAGTTATGTTAGATGCATGTGAGACAGCTGGGCAGCAAGTGTCTGAGTTTAATATTTAGGGTATGTGTTAGGATGGGAGAATAGGGAACAGGAAATGATGCAGATGTAGTAAGGAAAGTTGTGAATAGCGGTATGGAAGGTTGCTGGTGCCAATAAGATCGGTATAGTGAGTAAATGTGGAGGGGAACTAGTCTGACAGTGCCCGCTAGGATCTTTACAGAGGGTATTGTTGTACCTGTGTTATTGTTATTGACTCAATGAGACTTATGGCTCTGGATAAGAAGTCATAGATCTAAAGTTCAATGATGTGTGCAGGCATGGACAATATTAGGATGCAACTCGATAAGGAGTGTGAAAGAAGTTAATAAAAATGAGGAATGAACCGTATTAGGATTGTGGTAGGTAGTGCAGAAGAGGGATATAAGATAGAGAATAAATGAAGAAGCTAGTTTTGAGGGAGGGTTGGTGGTCATGTGGTGGAAAGGTAGAAATGAGAGAAAGCACAAATGATATGATAGTCGGTGTGGTTAGAGCGAATGGTATCGGTCGAGAGAGTGTGTTGCGGAAATCGAGCCGGCTAGGGAAGAGACGAAGATGAAAGATTGATCGGTCTCGGGTGAAACGAATGTCGGTGAAGAAGAGAAATAGTGAGTTACAAAGAGAGGCGAGAATAAATAGGGTGACAGTGATTGATAGGAGAGAATGGCGGGCGTTTTGTATGGGGGCATTGGTTGTGGCCCACCTGGCAGGGGATGAACCCTTACATTTACGATTTACCATAGTGAGGGCCCGTTGCGCGGTAGGCCATCCAGCTGCGATAGTGAGGGTGGATTTTTCTGTCGTGACGAGTTTTCCACTGAATTAGATGTACAGAGAGGCGAGCGGTTGAAGGGCTGGGCTACTCTTTTCGGACATTGTTACATTACCCTCCTTACTGCTTTTTCTTTTCGATGCCTTGTAAGCGCACCTTGACGTCCCCTAAAAATAGGTTAAAAGAAAGAAAGAATAAGAAAATGAGTTAAAGAAAAAGAAAGAAGAAGATATATATGTAATATATATTATATAATATAAGGTTAGGCCTTAAACTGAATTTATATATGCGTATATATGTATATATATAGGCTATATATATATAGTATATAATACTAATATGATATATTATATATATATTATATACGTATAAAAATTAGCTATATAATATATAGGCTATATAATATTATTATACTATTAAAAACACGGATAGGATATGATAGCCAGGGTCTCCGAGTAAGACAAAGTCGTGATCGCCCGTAAACGAAGCTCTCTACATAGACTTTCGGACGAACAATTGTATAGAATCGATATATGAAAAAGGTATCCATGGAAAAGATCATTGAGGAACTAAAATTGGTTGAAGGATAGAAGAGAGATACAACATGATAGGATGGATGTATAGAAAAAGGCAAAATTCTTATGATTTGACACCATACAGAGTATATAGAAACAAAAGAATAGAAAGGGAAAGAAGGTGTGAAATAGTGACAAGGGAGAGAGAGCAGTGGGCTGTGAATGTAGATGTGTAGCATTAGCTTGGTAGTGGAAGAGAATGATAGAGAGAGGAAGAGTGCAATTGGGTAATGAAGGGTGACCGTGTTATGGTATGAAGCTAGGTAGACTTTTGATTGTGTGGGTCCTAGAATTCTTAATGGTTAAATTTAAGTTTGAAAAGGTTCAAGGTATGTGTGGTTGTGACACGTATGGTCCATTTGAGGGAAACGTTGAAGAGAGTACGATCTTTTGGAATAATCTGAATGATGTTTTGGATGGGGTTGAGTAGGAGCTTCAGATTGATAGTTTGGGGGACCTGAATGGTGGATAGGTGATCAAAAAAGGGATGGGTATACAGGTTGGTTTTTGGGAGGTGCGGGAGAAAATTGAGAATGGAGGAGCGTGATTGATTTCTGTGAGAGAGAGGTATGTGTGTAAGTAATACTTTTTCTTTAACACAAGAGTATCCATTAAGTATACTAGAGATGAAATGGATGGTTGAGGGGAGTGTGGAAAGAACACTTCGAAAAATACTGCACAATATAACAGTTAATGATGAGGTGTTAGTTGAATGTTGTGCGGTTTGATGGTGCAAGACAGGATATAGGTATTTTGGGGATTGAGGTTATTAGTAAGTAGGAGGTAATGGGTTTAGGTGAGAAAGTTGAAGAATGTGAAAATTGCAGGTATAGATGAAATTTACTAGCTGAATGATCAAGCAGCGGAGGCGAGATTGGTGTATTGATTGGATTTTGGAAGTTTGTGTAATAAAGCGTTTATGGAGAGGGTATAGTTTCCAGGGATTAGAGGAGAGCGGTAATAGGATGTATTTAGACAAGGGCAAATTTGATTTGCTTCTTGTGACTGAAACAAAGATGGAAAGGAAAGGTGGAAATTAAGTGGTGTGATGTGACAATGTGTGCGTGCTGGTGTGGGAAGAGAATGAGAGAGGGAAGAGAAGGGAGTTGCAATTATGAGTGACTGTGGTATGAAGCTATATGCGTAGACTTTGCATTGTCTGTGAGTTCCTAGAATTCTAAATTGGTTAAAATTTAAGTTGAAAAGGTCAAGGATGTGTGGGTGTGACGTATGGTCCATCTGAGGGAAACGTTGAAGAGAGTAACGATACTAATCTTGGAGGGATATCTGAATGATTTAGTTTATAGCGAGTGGAAGGCTGACGATTAGCGAGGGACTTTCAAAGATTGATGAGTTTGGGGGACCTGAATGGGTTGATAGGTGATCACAACAACATCAAATACAAAAAAGAGAAGGAATATCTGGAAGGAGTAGAGATTGAGGTGGATTTGGAGGATGGGCGGAGAAAAAGTGAGAATGCGTTAGGAAGGTGATTGTCTTCTGTGAAAGCGAGAGTGAGTAGTTGTGTACAAGTAATATACTTTCTATTAAACTCACATAGAGCAGATATCCATAAGTATACTAGAGATATGATTATGGATGGTCTTTCAATCAATGAAAGAAACAAGCTATACACTCACTCTCAATTGCACATAATTAACAGTAATGATGAAGGTGTTAGTGAATGTTGCGGTTTGATGCGCTGCAAGAAGGAAAGGTATTTTCGAAGGGATGAGGTTATGCTAGTGAGACGAGAGAGGAAGGAATGAACTGCGTGAAAGGTAAGGGTGAAAGAAAGTATGTCGAAGAATGGTAGATCTACACAACAGCCTAAGTTAAGATAATACTACTAGTCGGAAATGTAGCAAAGGCGAGCAGCGAGATGGTGGAGTTGACTAGAGTAGGAAGTAATGGCTAGGTAATTAGAAAGCGTTTTGAGTGGAGCGGTATAGTTCAAGGAGATGTGCAGAGGAAGTAGAGACGCGTCTATAAGTGACGCCTTGACGGGTAACTGTTATCTTAAGACCGGTAAGGGAGAAATGTGCGTACACTGCCCTAGAACATCTATATCAGGCGAGTCGCGCAAATACTAGGTTAAGGTGAGCAAAGTCGCTTACTGAGGTAGAGAATAGTATGGCTGGGATATTTTTGTTCGCGAAAGAGTGTCGGTCGAGTGACTGAGGATACTGATTTTGGATGAGAACAAGAGGTCGCGATTTAGAAGTGGTTAGAGGATGTGTGGATCATAATTTTACATTGAAGCAACAATTTCAGAATAAAAGAGGGAGAGAAGAATAAATTGTATTTAGGTTTTATGGGGATTTGCAACAGCGTATGATAGAGTAATAGGAAGCGTTTATGGCAGGTGGGTTAGTGAGTATATGGTGGTAGGTAGCGGTAGGCTCGGGTGATGTAATAAAATATGTATGACGATAGTGAAGCGTGTGTTAAGAATTTAAATGGTGTCAATGGTGATTGGTTTAGGATTAATAGCGGAAGTTAAGACAGGGTTGTGTTATGTCTCCTTGGTTATTCATTTGTATATGGATTGGGCTTTGAAAGGAATTAGAGGTGGGGGATGGCAGGAAATGGTGTTAGAATGGTGGAGAATGGAGTTGGAGTCGGAGGAGGGTGCCCTACCTTATTATATGCGGATTGATTGGTTCTGTGTGGCCGAATTCTGAAGAGGCTTTGAGGGATATAGGAAGAGATTTGGGGCAGGGGTGTGTTTGGAAAGGAGGGGCTGAAAGTAAACGTGGATAAGAGTAGGCGTTGATGGTTGTGAGATGAGGACACCTCTCAGTGTTGAAGTTTATTGTTAGATGGGTGCAGCAGCTAGGAACAAGTGTCGTAGTTTAAATATTTTAGAGGATATATGTGATATGAAGAATGGGGAACGGACGAATGCGGGATGTAAGTGGGAGGAAAGTTGTGAATGGCAGGAAGTGGCTTGGTGCAATTTAATCGTGGAGTGAAATGCCAGGAAAAGGCTCAAGATCGGTTGAGATTAGTGCTAGGGTCTTGTGACGGGGATGAGGGTATATGATTTACCGGGTGGTATTGACATCATGGTGAGATGAGGAATGCGCTCCTGAATAAGAAAGTATAGATCGAAAGTTCAATTGTGTTCAGGGATGGACAAATCTCTTAGAGAGTGTGCGTGAGGTGTTGAAGAAGAATTGAGTATAAATGAGTGAGGAAATCGTAACGTTATTAGAGAGTGGAATGTGAGTGTGAAGTAAAGACGGATAAATACAGAGGAGAATGGTGAGAATAAATGAAAGTATGTTGAAGATGGTTTGCTGTCATAGTGAGAAAGCGAGAATGAAATGATAAGTAGCGCTTGGTATAAGCGGATGTATCGTAGGTGAGATGTTGATTTAGGAGACGACCGCGCTGGAGGAGACCGAGAGACAAAGTGGATCTGAGTCGGTGACAAAATAATACTGAAGAGAGAAGAAATGTTGCAGTTTGCAGAGGAGAATACGAAGGTGAGCATAGATTAGGAGAGAATGCGGAGTGTATTTGGTAAAGGGCGATGATTGTTGCCACCTGGGCCAGCGGGAGATGAACCCTTACATATGACGATTTACCATAAGTGAGTCCGTCGCGAAAATAAGGTCCCGGGACGAAATCCCAGTGTTATCGGATTTTCTGTGGGTGGAAACGCAGCTCTCACTAATTGAATTGTACCCAGGGATTGGGGCGGTAAGGCTGGCGTGCTTTCTTTTCTCGACGTTCTGGTCATGTTCTCCATACTGCTTAGTTTCTTTTCAGAAGCTATATAGATACAGCGGACCTACCCCCAATCTTGGAGGCAAAGAGAGAAAGGTGAGAAGAAAGAAGAAAAGAGGAAAAATCGTAGAGATATAGGTATATGAGTAATAGGATATATTACAAAAAACATACCTGGACTAAATAATAATAAATAATAATATAATATATAGGTCGACAGGGCTAACAGCACAAATTCAGGAATATTAAGGTAAATATATATATAGGAGGCTATATTGATTATAGTTACTACTATATTGTATATATTATATAATATATAAAACGTTACTAGTAGGGAAATATCCCCACTTCGTGAAAAGTCTGCAAACGCGACCTATTAGCATCGGCTCTTTTAGTCTAAAATATGTACTAAGAGAAGAGGGTGCTATTTTCCTGCGGGGAATCTCTTTGGAGGTTTTTGGAGGATCCTTGGAGAGATACGGGAGTACTGGATGAGAAAGCCACATTCAGTTTGCTACATTCAAAGATGGACGATCGTAGAACTAAGTATAAGATTCAAACTCTCAACATATTCTTAAGCATCAGGTCCAAGCTTTTTTTTTCATAATACATTATATAGTATATACTATATATGCTAGTACTCGGCATATATTATATACTAGTATATTATATATATATACTATGTATATATGTATAAATAGCTATAATATATAATAACTAAGAAATAGATACTAACGAAAACTTGAGTAGGTACTATAATATCATACTCATAATTATATATGATAATACATACTATATAAATATATTATCTTCCTCACCTATCGCCAAACTGAGGGTGAGGCGCGTAGCATACACCGCAAACTAACTGGGGGTGAGGTGCGTAGCATACACCGGAACAGAAACGTAGAAGAAGAACATGACGCAAGTCGAAAATAAAGCACCCCCCCCTTCATATCCCCAGTTAGAAATCGTCTCAATCAGAAAAATCCACCCTGAGGCTTCACGAGACTGCGAAGGACCCTCAATGTAGTATCTCGTCAATGTGGGGTTCATCACCTGGGCAAAGCCCACAACCATACCCCTCACAAAACCCCGCCATTTACTCCTGTTATACACCTTTCTTCCCGCCTCTGCCAAACTCACATTCCTCTAAGCGTTCCTTTACTGAATCAATCCACTTTTCTTCTGTCTCTAAGCCGTCGATTCCCAGCACACTTGCCACTATACATCAGCTTAACCAGCCGACTATCTTCCATTCTTTCCATATGACCAAGCCATCCAACTTACTTTCGTTTATTCTCTTATTTACGGCCTTTCTTTCATTACCACACCTACTCCCTAATGCGTTTATTCCTCATTTTATCAATTCTTCTCACACCTAACACGCCCCTAAGATTGTCCATCTGAGCACTTTGTACCTTAGATCTCTACATCTTATTCCAGACCATAGTTTCACTACTATACATTACTACAGGTGACAGTATACCCTCATGCAAAACCCTAGCGCACTCGATATTTAGTCCCTTCATATCCATCAAGGATTTAATTGTACCAGCCACCTTCCTACCATTCAGAACTTTCCTAATACATTCTGCATCATTCCGTTCCCTTTTCATCCAACAAATGCCTAGAGATATTATAACTCCGCTCAACACTTTTCCTATTGCATCTGCACGCATCCTAACATGACTTCACAATCCAACGGCCTACTCCTCACTCAACCTCAAAACCGATAACGGGACTTAATCATATAATATACCTCGGCAAGTTATACTTTAGAGCGCACTACATCTACCACATACTACTTCGACCAACCCTCTAACAGATTCACCGACACAAAAAGCAACATTATCCGCATACAATAAGCAGGGGACCCTCTACTCTCTTCCATTCTCCATCCGTCTAACACCTTCCCTTGCCACCCCCACTTTATATCTTTCATAATCTCGTCATATATATGATAAGATAATATAACTGATTATTATAAATATAAGAGGGGTGATATTATAGGTATAGTATTATAATTATACAGTTAGCGTTAAAAAGTATATATACTAGTATATATTTATTGGATACTAAGCACTTGAAATTTATACTGTGAGGTAATATAGTGGAAGAAATAAAGGTGGAGTATATATATATAGTAGTTATGATCACATATCCCAATCAATTGGAACTATATATCACTACTTGCGCCTAAAATATAATATAGTACAATATAAGTACTAGTTTATATAATAAAATATTATCAATCACATTTCTAGTTATATTTTAGAAAGACTTTTATGCTTTTAAAATTGTTAATAATATTTTTAAAAAGATAAACGGCAATCACGTTGAGGTAAAAAGATTTCAAAGAAGACTCTTTGATACCGGGAACATCCCCTTCTCCCCCGTCCTCCCCGATGGAGTGTTTCCTCCTCCTTTTCATAGTTGGAAGAAAATGCGGGGACCCAGGAAGTGAGCTGACGCTTGGAGTAAGAATTGGAGTTCCAGAAGGCATGGGACTTCCCATTGTATCAGGATTGTACTCAGGGAGATTCTCAAATTTTTCTTCAAAATTCAATATCATGTTCTAAAAACTTCTTAGAAAAATTTTTAATAAAACTACATCTCTCACATTCTATAGCGTACACAAATACGTTGGAAAAAATAAATACTGCACGCTACAAAGTATATCCTTATACATGGTACATGGTATACCATTACAATTTACAAGTGTTTTTATATGGAAATTGATTTTACCTTAAGGGCAGCAAACTCCATTATGATATTAATTTAAAAAAAATCACATAAATATTACAATGTGAAGATAACAAATCAAAGTTTTATACCAAACATAGTTTAGCGGTCTATGTACAACTGAAGAGCGATACACGAGGATCAATTGTGATCACAGGAAAATTATAAACATTAAATTTAATAATAATAATAAATAATCTAATAATAATAATAATAATATAATGTTTATATGGAAGATTGAGCTGATGAAAAATGGATCAAGAATGGAAGGTTAGATTGTGATGACTGTAAAGAGTGATTACGGTTGGTGTATAATGACTTTCTGAATCGGAAATCAGAAGAGGGTATGTGTGTCTGATAGTGAAGCGAAGTGTATAGAATAAATGAGGAAAGAAGAGAGTTGATTGTTTAGAAAGTTACGAGTGAGAGCGAGGCATAGAATCTGGATGTATTCTGTCTTTATGGCTGTATATAGAATATGATGATGTGATGGGAATGGGATGCCTCAAGTGCAACGCGTGAATGAAAGAAATATAAGGATTTAAGAAGTACTGACAGGGAAGGGTTCGCTTAACTAGATGGATAATGGAAGGGAGTGAGAAAGCAGAATTGTCTGACCCTAGCTGTACAACGTGGATGATTTGAGTTATTTGTGCTGACGAATCTTAGAAGAAGTTTGAGAGGTATTGAGAAAGATATGTTTTTCCAGGGTGGTGTATATAAAAGGTGGAGTTTGAAAGTAAATTGTAAAAAGAGCAAGGCGATGGTGGTGGTGAGGAGCAGCCACAGTTCTGAAATCATGTTTAAATGGCTGAGCAAACTAACAAGTACTAAGTTTAAATTGTAAGCTATATGTTTGGATGGGAAAGTTGGGAACGGAAGATAAGTGTGTAGTCGGAAAAGTTGTGAGTGGTAGGAAGTTGGCAGGTGCAATAAGTTTTTGGGAGATGCAAAGGGATTAAAGCTCTAAGAAGTGATGCCGGCATAGAGGATATAATTAATCTCTTAGGAGCTTATCTTTAATTAATATGCAACAGACTATGAATGAGTGGAATAAGCTATTACAGATCTAGGTGCAATCTGTTCAGATGGATAATCTTTGAAGGGTGTTAGTGTGCGAGAAGATTGATTTAAATGAAAATGAGTGCGCGTAGAGCAGGCTGTTGTGGTGTGAAGAAAAGGACGTAAATGAGGTGAATACAAATGAGAAAATTTTAAGACTGGTTCTTAGCGTATTTAATATTGAAAGGGGGAAATGCTTTAAGATTTAAAGTTGGTTGGTTTGGTAAAACGGACGGTTAAAAAAAAAAAGGGAGTGTAATTGGGGACCATTTCCGTCTCAGCTGGGGGGGGGGCGGGGCCTTACGAAATAGTTGGTCTGCGGAACGTTAATGCGGAATTTCAAGAGTCACGCAAGAAAGAATAGGCTGCACAATACGGACATGAATGGCGGAAGTGTATTGTGACGGAGTTGCACTAATTGGTTGGGTGGCCTTTGTGTCCTCAGTGCGGGTCTGTCGAGGGTAGTGCTGTGAAGCCTTATGGGGGATTTCTGGTTTACGAGGCAGGTTCAACACCAAGGGTTATAAGAGGCGGAGAGACGCGGGGAGGTTCTCTATTTGACATTTTGTGTATGTTCTAACTCAACTATTTTGTGTCCGGGCGTAAGTTGACAAGCACCCGAATCTCCATCTGGAAGAACATGAAGGAGGATAAAAAAGATGAAAGGATAAAAAAGTAATAATAATAATAATAATAATAATAATAATAATAATAATAATAATAATAATAATAATAATAATAATAATAATAATAATAATAATAATAATAATAATAATAAGAAATTAATAATTAATAATAATGAATTAATAATAATATATAATAATAATAATAATAATAATAATAAATTATATAACTCCATTACTTCTATCGGCAATGAAAATGACAATAAATATTAATAACTTTAACTGTAAGAACATTTGGTATAAATTACTATTACAACCATTGGGTCTACAGTAAATAATTATAATCTTGAAAAGAAAATAAAAGTGTTAGAATTTTTATATGAAAAAATTGCTAGAATTATGAGCCAAAATATAAGAATTTATATATAGACTTACTTGTCCATTCCATCTTCAACATTTTTTTTAAAAAAACTTTTTTTTCCACTTGGAGATGGTGGGACGGAGCATGGAAGACTCTGGGATGTGCTGATTTGGCTCTCATTTCCAGATATTTCATTCTGCTGAAGAGGAGGGCCCATCTTAGAGTCTGAGGATGATGAATCATCTTCTGAAGGGTTACCAGATTGTCCTTTAATATATATATATATATATATATGATATATTATATTATATAATGCTATTCTAATTATTATTAGGGAATGTCACATGATTAAGTGATATAACTATATATATACTAATATACTATATATATATATATGAGTTATAGGAGAAATATAAATATATATAGTATTATATATTTATTATACTATATATATATGTATATAATTATAATAGTAATTGATAGATTGAGATAGAAGAATATCAAACATTTACCTTAGCTCTATAGGTATTATAATAATATAACTGACACGTTTAGTGTCATAATATATATATATAATAAATGATAGGTATGAATCATTACCAGATTAGTTCTTTTAATATATATATATAATATATTATATATATATATATATAATCTGTCTGTAGGTTCTCCACGTAGAACTAGAGTCGGCGTGTGCAAACACGTTATGGAAGCCAGGAGAATCGACAGCGAGATGCCTGAGTATTGCTCTCATGTATTAAAATAATTTATGGGTAGGGGATCCCAACCCAGGGCTGTGACATGTATTAACTATATATAGGCGAAATATGCATAATTATATATTTAATAGAAGATTATAGAACAACTTTGAAGAACTGAATATTAAATTGATATAGTGAATATAATTATAAGATAAAGAGTGAGTGAATAAGTTAATAGACATATAATAGATTAAAACATACTATTAGAGTAATAAATGTATAATAATATGCTATATATAGGAAAAGAATTCGTATAATATAGAAGTATCATATATATATATATGATATATTTTGTATATATATATATAGTAGTATATATATAGTATAATAATATAATTTTTGTTTATTATTTTAAATTAAGTAATAAGATGATATTAGTATATAATAGGGTGAGATAGTAAAAAGAAGTGAGGTTGAGGTAAATAATATAAGTGAGGGAGAGAGTAATAAAATATAGATACTAGGAGTTGATATTAATTGTATATATATATATATAGTATATATAAAAATGATATATTAATAAATCAAGCATTAGTTCAACAAAACATGTATAAATAACTAGTAATGATTAGCAGTATAATATAATAATATATATGTTATATATATATAGTATTATATATAAAAAACAATAAAGTAATAAGTATAATATATATAATATATATATTATATATCATATATATATAATATTAAATGATGGAAAATATATACGTACAAGAACATT
>JABUQX010108950.1:10000-15000 GCA_015478945.1 Trachelipus rathkii | reverse complement strand
TTTATATTTTACATATATTATATACATAGATATACATATTATTACATACAAAGATATTAATATATTACTATTATATTACATATATTATATTATATATATATACATATATATACATACATACACACATGCGCTATATATATATATATATATATATATATATATATATATATATATATATATATATATATATTTCTTTCTAATATATATATATATATATATATATATATATATATATATATATATATATATATATATATATATATATATATATATATATATATATATATATAATATATTCAAATAATATATACTATAAATGTCATTTACTTACACACACAGATTTACTTACACACACAGATTTACTTACACACACACACACACACACACACACACACACACACACACACACACACACACACACACACACACACACACACACACACACACACACACTTACACTTATACACACATTCACTATGACACTTACATTTACCCATAGACGCTTACACTTACATTTACACACCTAGGCTACTTATACACACCCATAGACACATACACTATGACACTTATACACACATTCACTATGACACTTATACATACACACTATGACACTTATAAGCACTTACACTTACATACACACTATGACACTTATACATACACACTATGACACTTATGCACACATTACATATCACATCATATGACACTTATAAGCACTTACACTTACATATTCACTATGACACTTATACGCACACACTCACACAGAATTACTTACACTCACAGATTTACTTACACTCACACACAGATTTACTTACACACACACACAGATTTACTTACACACACACAGATTTACTTACACACACACAGATTTACTTACACTCACACAGATTTACTTACACTCACACACAGATTTACTTACACTCACACAGATTTACTTACACTCACACAGATTTACTTACACACACACACACACACACAGATTTACTTACACTCACACACAGATTTACTTACACTCACACAGATTTACTTACACACACACACAGATTTACTTACACTCACAGATTTACTTACACACACAGATTTACTTACACACACAGATTTACTTACACTCACACAGATTTACTTACTCACACACAGATTTACTTACACTCACACAGATTTACTTACACTCACACAGATTTACTTACACACACACAGATTTACTTACACTCACACACAGATTTACTTACACACATACACTATGTCACTTATACACACATGCACTCACCCATAGACACTTACACTAGCCCATATACACTCGCCCATAGACACTTACACTTTCCCATAGACACTTGCGATTGGTGTATATTATAAGTTGCTAGGATGTATCCTACTATGAGTTAGCATTTTCTAACCTTTTCTAGCCTTTTCTACCCTCCATCATAGAACAGAGCTAATATTGATGTCTTACCCTAGGTCATAATTGGAACACCAAGGAGCCGCATGCGCCCTCCGCACAAAGTCAGTCGAACACCGCACCCGCAGGTGCGACCCGCCGCGCGAACGATAAATATGATATCAATGTAAACTATTCAAAGAATTTCTTTTCAAATATATCAAATAAGTTCTTTTGTATGAATATAACATATAATATATTAAAACATTTTATGCTTTAATAAAACACGTACATTTATATTACTCATTCAATTATAACTAACATTATTTTAAAGTTACTTAATACTTTTTTACTTAATACTTTTTAATTTATAAATTTTTAAAAATTGTATGTAAGAAGAAAAAATCCAGAGTGTCTGATATATAATCATTTTATTTTACTACAATTGTACGAAATATTTATTAAAAACATAAACTTTACATACCTTAAAGCAGTAAATCAGTAAATCAATAGAGGTGTTACCTAACAACAAAGGGATTAGTATGCTTTTGTTTTACTGTTTTACTGCTTTAACTCATGTTTTACTGCTTTAACTCATATGTTTTACTGCTTTAACTCACATATTTATTAACATTACATACCTTAAGCAGTAATCAGTAATCAAATAGAGGTGCTACCCAACAATCTATGTGGATTAGTATACTCTTCTGCTTTACTGCTTTACTGCTAACCCTTTCAAGCTTTACTGTTAATCCTCACTGCTCATCGCTTTAACCTTTGCATGTACATTATACCCTAAAGCAAATCAGCAAAATCAATAGAGGTGTTACCTATCACCTAAGGGATTAGCATGTTTTTGCCTTTACGCCTTTACTGCTTTAACTTCGTTTTTACTGCTTCTCGAACTTCTGCTTCTTTACTGTTTAACTTTCTTGCTAATTTGGTTTTAACCCTCTCTGGGTTTCACTGCCTTTAACTTTCTGTTTTAATGTTTTTAACTCATATACATTATTAACATTATGTTTTTATTTTGTTTTAATACTTTTATTTATTTATTATTATTTTTTTATTTATTTCATTATTATTTTATTATTTATTATTTTATTTTGATTTTTATTATTATACTTAGTGTTATTTACTCCATGCCTACGAATTATTATTTAGAACACACACACACACACACACACACAGCCACACACACACACACACATTAGACATAGACAATAATACATGATGTGATAATTTTTCGGCCGTCACTTCACACACACCCACTATACATATACCTGTATAATCTTGGCCAAAACGTTTGCTTTAATTACACGTACATTTATACATCATCTCAAATAACACTATTACTTCAAAGTTTCAAAACTCTTATAATAAATCAAATCATTATTCCTTGAACAAAGTGAATTTATTATTAACTGTTAATACTTTTGGTTTGTAAATTTTATAACTATCAAGTTTTAAAATAACTTTAACAAAATGGTAAATATTAGTATATCGGCGCACCTTAAAGCAACAAATCAGTAAATCTAAGGTCAGCCCCTAGCACCTCTCTACACCAAGCTATGCTACGTTTGTTCTTTATTGACTTACCGTTTACATCATCTTTAGCTTTTCATGTAATTGCATAAAAAGAACAAAATAAGTCTTTCTCTGCTAACATAATATACTTTATTAAAATCTTTCAAGTCTCTATTTAAAAAAATAACAATTATCACTCTTACCTTTATATTATTCCTATTCTATGTTAACTAAAAATATTTCAAAATTTTTTTAAATAATTCGGGTTTTCTTTATTATTGCTATATATGTACATTGGTCAATCCATCACGAGAAAACACAACAATCCGCACTCCTTACAGATACGAAACTGACCTCTGTAAAATGTGTTGTAGGATAATCCTTTGTGGGTCTCGGGGTTAGATTTGAAGCCTCTAGTTCCAGGTCAAAAATATATATTTGAACCCTGACCTTTTCTGTAAAATGGGTAACAACTTATGTTAAATATTTCCAAATTTAGGCCTAAATTTAGGATAAGCCTTTTTGTAGACGGTCTAATTTAATCCTAATACCAGGTCAAAAGGTAATTCCAGTATAGACAAGAATCATTGTTATTATTATTTTTATAAATATATTTCAAACTGAAACATGCTGGATCGGTAAGATCCTTTAAGCAGGTAAGAAGGAAATGTTTTCCTTACTTGTGATTGGTCGGAGTAATCCTTAGCTCTCATAAGTTAACCACCAGGGCTCAGCATGAGCCCCACCCGCAAGGTGAGTCAACCCCGCACCCGGCCGGTGCGTCCCGCCGCGTCCCCGCCCGCCGCGTGCGCCCGCAGGCGCAATATTTCCGCGTTCCCGCCCGCCGCGTGCGCCCGCAGGCGCAATATTTCCGCGTACTCGCACGCCGCGTGCGACCGCAGGTGCCATATTCCCTCGCGAATGAAATATATATATATATATATATATATATATATATATATATATATATATATATATATATATATATATATATATATATATATATATATATATATATATATATATATATATATATATATATATATATATATAGTTAGCAAAGTATATATATATATATATATATATATATATATATATATATATATATATATATATATATATATATATATATATTGTGTGTGTGTGAGTGTAAGTGTCTATGGGAGAGCGTAAGTGTCTATGTGTATGTGCATATGTGTGAATAAGAGATATAGTGTATGTGTGTATAAGTGTAAGTGTAAGTGTCTATGGTAAGTGTAACTGCTTATAAGATGAATCATCAATATAGGTGGTATCAAAGATGACGCCATCAAAGATGAGTCATCAAAGATGAACCACCAAAGCTGAGGTACCAAAGCTAAGTTATTAAAGTTGAGGCATCAAAGCTGAGGCATCAAAAGCTGAGGCATCAAAAGCTGAGGCATCAAAGCTGAGGCATCAAAGTTGAGGTATCAAAAGCTGAGGCATCAAAGTTGAGGCATCAAAAGCTGAGGCATCAAAGTTGAGGCATCAAAATATCGAGCGGGTGGGTGCGTATGTGTAAGTGTGTATGTGTGTGTGTGTGTGTGTGTGTGTGTGTGTGTGTGTGCTCAAGAACCTACATAGGGATGAAGTTAATAACACTAAGTATAATAATAAAATAAAAATAAAATGTTTTAATAAATTATACGTTATATGTGTAAGTGAGTGTGTGTGTGTGTGTGTGTGTGTGTATTCTAAATAATAATAACAATAGGCATGAAGTAAATAACACTAAGTATAATAATAAAATAAAAATAAAATGTTTTAATAAATTATACGTTATATGTGTAAGTGAGTGTGTGTGTGTGTGTGTGGTGTGTGTGTATGTGGGCGTGCGAGTACGCGGAAATATTGCGCCTGCGGGCGCACGCGGCGGGCGGGAACGCGGAAATATTGCGCCTGCGGGCGCACGCGGCGGCGGGGACGCGGCGGGACGCACCAGCGGGTGCGGGGTTGGCTGCCTGGTGGGGCTCATGCTGAGCCCTGGTGGTTAGCTTATGAGCTAGGGTAAAACTACTCCGACCAATCACAAGTAAGGAAAACATTTCATTCTTACCTGCTTAAAGGATCTTACCGATCC
>JABUQX010108950.1:0-5000 GCA_015478945.1 Trachelipus rathkii | reverse complement strand
AAAATGTGAAACAAGAAAAGAAAAAGAAAAATAAAGCCTCCACGATGAATTCGAGGGATAAATAAAATTGGGAAGAAGTACAAAATACCCCAAAATATTCAAATTCGCCTCTATGCTGTAACAAACTAAAGCTCAAAATTGCTGTCCGTTAATGTACTGAACCTCCTTGTGATGGCGCTAGAAGAATCAAGGAAGTCCTCTCCCGCTCAAATGGTATTTTAATTTTTGTAACTGAAAATTAATTTTGTAAGTAAAAATTTAATCATATAATTATTTGTTTCAATAAAAAAAAAAAAAAAAAAAATTAGTTAAAATGTATTATAATTCGGCGCAGAATGATGTTATAGAATAATAGAAAATCAGATAGACTTCTTTTGATTATATAATAATTGGAAGAATCTTGAGTATATTTAAATAAACGTGTGTTTACAATGTGTAAGGAGGTGGGAATCCCCTATCCTTCGGTACTCTTACCCCCCAAAAATTGGGAGGGAAAGAAGGTTGAACTTGTAAATAAAACTTTAAGAAACGCTTGTAAGACGGACTTTAAGGAGATACCGTTATTATCCATATAATAAGATTCCTTCTCTGAGGAAGAAAAATTGTAACTTGGTATTTTAGGAATATTAAAATTTATTATTTTAAAATATCTATTTGTCAAAGACCTTGAGTCTGTGGGTATATTTACATGCGTGGAGATCTCCATATTTTAAAAAAAATTATTGTATTTTATTTATTAAGTATGATAATTAGCAGAGGAAATTCGATTCCTCTGAGTAAAAAAAATTTTAATGAAATTATTATAAATTATTTATATACGAATTTATTTTGTGTGTCAATAGTAAAATCTATCTGATTAAAGTTATTTTTATAATGTTTTATGGTGCCGATTAATGATAATACATTTTCCGTATTATTATGAAATCATATTTAAAATTTATCTGAAATAAAGAGAGGAAGATAACTTTCGTGAGGCATACCATAAGTGGGAGGAGCAATGAGCTCTTGTTGTCCTCTGACGTCATCGCGAGAGGGTGCAGGTCTAAAGACAGGCGATATATGCTGTTAAAAAAAAAAAAAAAAGAATCTTGAATCTTCTAACTTCGATGTTCTGTGGCTAAAAATCTTTCTCCCTACTACTATCATTATCTTGTGTTTCTTTGCTACTGCTCCCCTAATGAAACAGATTTTCACGTTTTTGCACTATCTTACTACTTCTCATGAACTGTTACTTCTTCCCATCAAAATGCTGAGGTCCTCTATTTGGGGATCAACGTACACCCACACTGAGTGGTTGGGCTCCTCTCACACTGATGTAGGGTGGGGAGGAGGCCAAAACATTCAGTATTCTCAAACGATCTGAACAGTAATTAAGGCGAACCTACACATTTATTCCAGAGTCCCAACCAATCTGAATACGCGGACTTATGTTCACCCACTACTCCTTCCGGCTTATAAATACACCATTTCTCCTCCTATTGGTAACTCTGACCACAATCTTATAGCCTTCTTAACTTATAAAACCTTTTCTCCAGCAGCTCCTCCATGCCCTTAAAACGTAATTCTGGCCAACTTAATCGGGCTAATTGGGGGCATTGCGTAGTTTTTTGGCAAACTACTCTTGGAATGAATCCCTTTGACTCGTGGGATGCTTCGGTCGCCGCTGATAAGGTGGGGGGCGTAATCACTGATGGGATGAACAGGTTCATTCATTCTTCAACTAAATCTTTCTCTCCCCAAAATCCATGGTTCGATGAAGCTTGTTCTCGCTCCATTCAGGCAAGCAGAGACATTGCGTTATCGCGAATGGAAAAACTCTCTTCGCCTAATCACCCTACTAATTTTCATTCTGCCTCGGAATTCGTTGCAGCGATATTAATCGTCAGGCTAAGCGCACTGTTTACTAAAAGACTAAAGGCGACACCTGCTTGTTCTCTCTACTGATAAAAATTCTGGCCCCTTGCCCAAAAACATCTCTAACAAATTTTGTAAATCTGGCCTTTCCTCCCCTTATTCGCTCTGATGGTTTTGTGCTAACTCTCCTTCTGATAAGGCCAATCTCTTCGGCCTCCCTTTTCATCTAATTCTACCCTGGACGATTCTGCATAGGCCTCCTACTCCTTCCCTCTCAGGTTTCCCGTCTTTACCTTAATACACATGATCGTGTGCATGGGATACCTGAGTTCTATGAACGTTAGGAAGGCTAGTGGCCGATGGCATTCCTCCCGTGTTTTGAGGAGTGTGCATATAAATAGAAGCAATTTCCCCCTTCTTCACTTGACTCTATGTCTTAATACTAAAACCCCCCCTCAACCCCCCCCCCCCCCCCCCCCCCCCCCCCCCCCCCCATGCTGGAAGCGCGCATATGTCCAACCGATCCCGAAAAAAGGGTTAGCCGCTCTGATCCTTCTAACTATCGCCCTATTATTAAATTTTTTTTTAAAATGTCTCACCTGTATTCTATCTAAAATCTTTGAAACAACTCTTCTTAACTCCCATTTCCTGGATCATCTGGACTCTCATTCCCTTCTTTCCGATCACCAGTAAGGCTTTCGTCGTTTGAGGTCAACTGGTGACATACTTCCCTATCTAACTGATTCTATGGTCTTCTGCCCTTAGGAATGCCATGGGGAGTCTTGCGTGGTGGCGCTTGACATAATCCAAGGCTTTGACCGGGTTTGCACGCTCACTGCTCCTTAAGCTCACCTTCCTTGTGGGTATCCTACCTCTCTTTGCATTACTCTTGTCTAGTTTTCTCTATGATCGCTTCCATATCAGCTCTTGTTGATGGAGCGTCCTCTTCCTCCTTCCTGTTAAATTATGGTGTTCCGCAAGGTTCTGTTTCATTATCTCAACTTTATTCCTACTTTTCAATCGATCTCCTTAGCTGTACTTCCAACTCTGTCACTCTTATGCCGATGACTCAACTCTCCATTCTTCAACTCATTTCAAATCTGCTCCCTCTTTTGCCTTCTTAGAGTTGTCTCTCGTCTTAGCTTTCCATTCTTGCCGATCTGGATGGGATTCCCGGTGGGGTCACCGAAACCTTGTAAAAATTCCAACTCTTTTAAAAAACTCAACTTCTCCACATCTCCCTCTCAAAACACCTCCGACCTTTCCTATTTCTTTCGACGCCTAACGTCTCTCCTGTGAATAACATAAACATTTCTTGGTCTTAACATGCATAACAAATTTATCTTGGAAACCTCATATTTCTATGGTTGCTAAAGTGCCTCAAAGAAGCTGGGTGTTCTGTTCAGGTTGCGGAATTTTTTTCCTTTTTTTTTTTCTTTTTTTTTTCCCACTGCACAGCTATTCCAGTTATATAAGGGCCTTATTCGCCCTTGTATGCGAGTTACTGTTCCACATTTGGGACGGGGCTCCGCCTCCACCCTTCTATTGGGATCGGGTTGAGTCTAAAGCCTAAAAGACTAATTAAAACTGTCCCCTACTCTTCAAACTCTCTTGACCCCTATCCTCTGCGACGTTAACGTTGGCGCTCTATTCCCTTAGCTATAAGTTACTACAATGACCGTGGGAAAGGGAACAGACTGCCCGCATTTCAGCACCCTTGCGACGCCCTCGTACCACAAGGGGTGCCTTGCTCTCGCCCACCGACTTCTGCGTGAGTATTGCCGAACCCCAACTTGTTCGTTTGTTGGTGCCTCTTTCTTCCAGCTACTTCTTGCTCTGTTGGAAACTCCTTGCCTTTCTTCTGTTTTTCCAAACTATATTTAATCTTCCTCTCTTTAAGCCCCACGTCTGCGCTTCACCTGAGAACTTTGCGCTTAGTCTGGGGTTGGTGGGTATTTTTTAATGTGTTTATTTTTCCGCCCCCTCCTGAGAAAGGGCCCAGCCCGTGATGGTGTGATCTGTAAAAAAATATATATATATATATATATATATATAATATATATATAATATATATTTATATATATAATATATACATATATATTATATGAATATATTATATAATAATATATATATAATATATATATATATATATATATATATAATATATATATATATATATATATATATATATATATATATATATAATATATTATAATATAATATATATATATATATTATATATATATATAAAAATATATATATATATATATATATATTATTATATATAATATATATAATATAATATATATATATATATATATAATATATATATATATATAAATATAGATATATATATATATATAGTATATATATATATATATAATATATATATATATATATATATATATATATATATAATATATATATATATATATATATAAAATATATATATATATATATATATATATATATATATATATATATATATATATATATCAAAAAGTTTGTTAACCACCATTTTACCGTTTAAATGTATTAGTTATTATTTCCTGAAGAACTGTTGAAAAAAAAAAATTTTTTCAGAAAAGACAAATATGAGAATTTTTCTTTATTGTACAAGGCCGTAGCCACCGTGGGTTGAGAGGGTTTTTTCCTCATCCTGAAATTATTTATAATATACAAGACATTTATGGCTTGAGTCAACTTTAATTTATAAGAATAATAAAATATAATCAAAAGCAAATTAAAAGTTATATATATAGAAATAGGAAACATTTGTGTTCTGAAAGATTTGTTGGGTTTAGTACAATGGCAAGCACAAAAGGCAGAATCTTTAGCATTAAAAAAAAAAACACTAAGAAGGTTGAGATAAATTGTGATTGTTTGAATGGATAACGATATGATGGTGCAGCAGCAACGATGAAAAGTTTTAGATGTATTCAAGCTGTTGAAATATCCCAGCGGAATTGTATGTTTATTGCGTTGCATTATATCGATGGAGTACA
This sequence comes from Trachelipus rathkii, assembly GCA_015478945.1. Lineage (NCBI taxonomy): Eukaryota > Metazoa > Arthropoda > Malacostraca > Isopoda > Trachelipodidae > Trachelipus > Trachelipus rathkii. Next base: position 141 of record JABUQX010108950.1, on the reverse strand, counting down.
ACGCATATTAGAATATTTACTGGCACAGTGAAAATAGCTGGGCACTGTTTTAGGTCAGGTCACCAAGGTGTGCAAAACTTTTAAAATTTTTAATTGAAAATATAGGAAAGATTTTCCAAGAGACAAAATGATGACAATCTA
>JABUQX010108949.1:0-32785 GCA_015478945.1 Trachelipus rathkii | reverse complement strand
AATAATATAATTTATATTATAATATAATAATAAATATTAATATTTCTATCAATAACCTTCAACTTTATACTTGAAAGAGTGAAATCAACACTAGCATTACGTTCTTTCTGATATTATCAATGGTGATAGAAAGCTACACCCACTTAATCACAAATGCTTCTTATATTAAAATAAAGAACATTATAATTATTATTACTTTTACACATAAATTAAAAAATTAGTTATTGTATCTTCTCTTTAAATTCGAATAAATAGCTTTAGGCTTATTCATCTAGTGGTTTTCATATCAAGATATTAATCAAACATAATATATGTAATTACTAACCATGCAGACAAGAGACAAGACTACAACAGCTCGTCTTAAAGACGTTAACTTAGCATATCGGGGTAGAACAAATTGAGTGAACTACGACTGCCATGTAGCTTCCTCGACCTTTCCTGCGCAAATAATAAATGGTTGACAAAATGATATGACAGAAGGAATAAAGCGAAAATAGACAGGCTGCTTCTAATATGGTAATTTATTTAGCAGGATTTCAAAAATGTTTATACAATTTTGATGTAATGGATAGGATCATATTTGTAGAACTAGGTTATAAGTTATATAACTGTAATACATTATGTTTAATATTCTACACTTTACTGATACTTGTAATATACATTAAATGTTTACAGTTTCAATACAGTATTATCTTATTTGTACTCTGCATGAAATGAACATCTCTTATTGAAGATACAAGCAAATAATCGGCGAAGCATAATATTTGGATTCAATTATTCTGAATGTATGTTTCTAAAATAACATGACATATATCTTAAGGTGGGAAAACGTTCCAGAGTAGTTTCGCGGTTACATAGCCAAATTTTCTGAAGAGAACGAAAAGAGTAATCTATAGAAAAGTGTAATGATATTTATATCAGGAAATGAATTACATCCAAAGAGCTTATATGTAAGTTTTTCAAGAAGTTTCTCGAAAAACTAATTAGTCCATAGTTCTAACTATTCAATTGTCACACATAAAATCTCACTACAACTATTCTTAAAAGATTCCCAATGCCAGACGTTCAGCTCAACAAAAATTTAACTTATTTCCAGGAACTCTGGTCTTTCACGAGCCTCCACGTAATTTATGAAGGCCATCAAAATGCCGTCTTATAAATTTTTGAGTTACGAGATCTATTAGTCCTCGGGAATTTATTCATCAAATAACAGAAAGACAATACGAAATCTTTATAATCCATTGCCTTGACAAAATATTTAATTAAGCTCAAGACTTGATATGCAAAGGAGGAGAAGATAATAACTTATTCAAAGGGTTTACAAGGTAAGATTGAAAATATAAACTATGCTTCTGCCGGGTATCAATCTACTCGAAGAGGAGCCAATGCATTCTTGACAAATTAATTTTTCAAGTCCACGCATATACCACTTCGCAAAAGAAAGCAGCAGAAACTTTGATTTCTAAAGAGAAGAGACCTAACAATAAAAGTAATTAATAAACTTATTAAAATCACGCAGAAAATGCAGGAAAATAACTGTTCATATTTATAAACTCTTGACAGCAAGACCCATTTATGTAGATGTAATATGACTCCTTTCAATATAGGAGCTGCACGTAAAAGCAAGAAGGAATGAATTGCTCTCTCTCATATTCACAATATGAAAGAAGCAACGACGTTATAAACTAATTGTATTGAAGAGCCTAATAAAACAGATTTATGATATTCATAAGATCAATTGGGAGGTGTCCTGATAATAATATTAAACATTAACGAGTCAACAAATCAGTACAGATACAATATAGAATTATAAACCACTCTGAAGAGGAAGTAATAATAGTGAAAGTTAGAACGATTCTAGTTGCACTCCGAACGATGCGCTAGAAATCCCTAAAGTTACCTTTCTAAGGAATCCAGCCTTTAGTCTTGAAGCACAATATACGCCCTTGACCTTTGACAGTTTCGATTGTTGAAACTAGTTTGTTAAGTTTCAGTTGTAGACATTCCGCGGCATAATTTCTTATCATTCTTGTGACGTATTGTAAATCTGCATTCACTAGTTCTCCTAAATTTAAACTCCAATCTTTAGGTGGAACTGGGACTGAAAGTTCTTCACTGTGTGTATCACCTTCTAATAGGTAGTAGATGTCTGTATATTTAAACACTTTTTTTTCTACATGTTCCATATTTTTATCCAAATCTATATTATAATAATAGATAGCGTCCGTGGCTAGTGATATCTGTTTACATCCATACAATAGGCAAAGCATGGCATATGGCGGATTTCCGTAAAAGCAGCGATTTCAGTACACCAATTAAGATGTCATAGCAAATATGGGAAGACTTGTTCCTATGGATACAGAAGGGACCTGATTGGGTCAATTTCTTTTTCAGATCAAGGGGTATGTCCTCTTTGGACTTCAAAGTTAGCTCACCACACATAACAGAATTGTTTGATGTTTTCACAATTTTCAGATGACAGTGTTAGAGCAGCTTGTTTTACGAATTTAGAATACTTGAATAATATACTATATTATATATTATATTTAATATATATTTATTAATATATATAATATATATCCTATTATATATATATATGATATATATATTTTATATTATATATACTATATATATATATAAATATATGATATATATTAGTATTTTATATATTATTATATATATAATATATATATATATTTATATATATATATAATAATATATATATATATATATATTTAATATATATAGTTATATATTATATAATTACAAAATATATTACTAATATTATATTATATTATATATATATAATATATATATTATATATATATACATATAATATATATAATATATAATATATTATATATTATACTATATATATATATATATATATATATAATATATTATATATAGTATATATAATATACATGCGTCGTTCAAGGGGGGGGCCAGCTGCCCCATGAAGTGTTTACTCTGTATGGATCTATGTTGATTTATTTTTTGATCCAACGTCCGTTCCGGGTGGCCATATGATGTTTACGTATTTATATATATATTATATATTATATATATATATATTATATATATATTATATAATTATATAACTTATATTATATATATATATATATATATATATATATATTACGCAGTATTATGGGAGGCTAGTTGCAATGGTCATTTTCTCACATTTCTCTAGCGATACGAGTTCTTCTCACTCATTTTATATTTGCTTTTTTAATTTGTAGATAGAACTGTGGTTATTCTATCTATGCTTTTTTAATGTTGAATATATATATTAAATTCAGATTTATTAATACAGTCGGGTTCTCAATTCTTTATTAAGTTTAAGCGCAGTGATTCCCACCCTTGTAATTACACGGCACCCTATTTAGGCTGTGGAAGTTTTTAAGGCAACTTGTTATAATAATACATATAATTAAAATAATAATAATAATAATATAATATAATATAAATAATAATAATAATAATAATAATTAAAATAATAATAATATAAATTAATCACTATAATAATAATAATAGATTTTAAATTAAAATATCTAAATCTACTTGTTAAAATTTGAAAGCTGGAGTTTCGCGTTTAGAATCGTATAATGGGACATTTGTTGTCTTGATTGCTTGGAGCAACAAATACTTGGTAGACCATATACTAATGAAAAAGTATTGATAACGCAAGAGGAAATTTTCCTGAAGTTTCAACATTCTATTTCGTGTTCTTGCATTGTTTATTGCGACCATTGCAGCGGGAAGCTTGTTCACAACAAGAATATAAGTGATGTTGGAAAATGGCAAAAAGAGAAAAATTGTGGATTTTAGTCTACTAGAGTTAGAATACTCCTTTTGTATGCTAATCAAAAATCAGTCGAGCGGGATAAGTCAGGTCTTCTCAAGCTTTAATTTTTCCGTAAAGATCAGCTCGCAGAGATCTTAGAATTCTTCTCCTCTCTTTCAGTTAGCTGTGAAATCTCAGTTACTCTCACGGCAATATCTGCTTAGTGAAATGGAGAAAAAATCCACCAGATTCTTAACGGAAGAGGAAGAGCAGAAGTAATTCTCTACTGCATTCATGCACTTAGTAACTGACTCCAAGAAATGAGGTTTTTCTGTAGCTTTCCTCTCATCTTATATTTGAAAAATTTTAAAAGGGTTGCGAATTCTTGGCAAAAGAATTCACTCTCTATCAATTGCAGACTTCCACAGACATATCATTTCAGTGGTATGAGAAGATGTTGTTTCTGGTCTCGCACTGTAATTGAGAGCTATTTATTACATTTAGTTTACTAAATATATAACTGACAGATATTACAGCATAAACACGCAATATCATCATTTATACAGCAACTCAGGGAATATGCTTCATGTTTACTCTTTCTTCAAAAGGAGTTTTAGTTCTTCTTTGGTGTAAGAACGTGGTTCAGTACTCAACCAAGAAATAATGAGTTTTATGTTTTTAAATTTCACAACATTTTTTCAAAAGAGTCTTCCACTTCAGAGGTCGCGATTTATGTAATTTGGGATCATCTTACACAGCCTGATTTATACGGTTTCGAGCGAACTTGCTACACCAGCAATATTTTACCTCTAGTGCTTTCTCTGTGTTTAAGAAAGCAATGAGTGTATTTTCAATGAACATTAAGGCGTGGCGCACTTAATTTCCTCTATGCTTGCCTATCATTGATGGTGCTCATCAAGTACACATGTTCACAACAAGTCGTTCTTATTGAAAGACCATGGGTTAGTTTGAGATAGGAAGGACGGAGCGCAAATTGTGGTAAATCTCTGCAACATTTCTATTGACGAACTTTTTCTTGATTTATCTAATAGCCTGAAAAATAGAGCCAGGTTTCTGGATACACCTGGGGTGCTTCGTAGCAAGATGTCTTTTAAGTTTGCTGGGTACCTGCATAGATCCACCACACACTAAGGCACATCGAAGGTGGTTTATCTGCATCGTTGTTCCATGAAATCCGTTAGACAATTAACTTTATAAGGAGGTTTTTACTTTAAAAGAAAATTCTTATCATTCTTTGTTTGGCACGACAATGAATGTTCAAATTACTTTCACTTAAAGTAGGTGGTATAAGTTCGCTCTCCTATTCTTGAAAATTTTAAAACATTTCTAGCACAAATTTAAACAAGGGGAACAGTTTATTAACAATAGTGTGTGTGATATAAGAGGTTCAGGTGAGAGCTCTTCACTGTCTTACACCTGGCAGAAGGACCATTGTCCTGCAAACTGTACAAAGTTTGTATAAGTTTGACCCGACTTAGAGAGGCAGTTAAGAAAGCAAGAGCTTGAAATTCCTTAGTGAATTCATAAAGGACAAGAAACTGAGTTGTGAAGAACTAAAAGATCTTGATGTCTCCCAAGTTAAAAGGAGAACTGAACCTTTCTTTCGTCGACGAAAAAGGCTTTGAGATGATACCACTCGCCAGCCATGCATCACCAGTAAAGTAGAGCGGTGCTCTTTCAGTATTCTGCGAAGGATAAAGACTTGGCTGCGAAGTACTATGGGAGACGACAGGTTAGACGGACTGGGCTATGATGAGTGTAAACAGAAATTTTATGTGTTTTGACAATGTATGGATTATCTTATTCAACAGGTTAGTTAATACAATTTGCGTGAACCAAGGAAATTACCTTTTCTAATAATATTCAATTCTTGAACACCTGCCTCCTATACTTGTCGGAACTTTTCCCATCATTGCTTACTGTATTTTATTCCTTCTATTGTGTCTTTTAATAAAACTCACTTTTTATTCTTTATCGACTCTCTAATCATTCTATTACCATACAAGCGCTTCTCCTCTAGTTTATGTCTCCTCCTTTTCTTCTCCACCACCACTACTATCCCTATCACCCCTCCCTACTCTACCTACCTACTACCTACCTACCTCTACCTACACCTACCCTCCTACCCATAAATATATATATATATTTACTATAGTTATATATTATATATATATATATATATATATATATATACTACGTATATATATATATTAGTATAAAAAGTGAATAACATTTTAAGCTGCCCCCCCCTTGCTGGGAAGCTGGCTCGACGCCCATGTTCTAATATATATATATATATATATATAATATATATATATAATTATATATATATAGATATATATGATTATATATATATATATTATAATATTTATATATTATATATTATATATAATATAATTATATTATATATTCACAACGAACACTTCACTAAATTGTGAAAACACTTCATAAGTAGCAGCTCACTCAAAACGCAGAGTTAAGCTGAAGCAAATTGCTCACGCGTCCAGCAATTTGCTTCAGCTTTGCTGTTAAGTGCCGATTAGCCGTGTTTAACACCTTTTTCGGATACTTGAATTTCAAGCTCAATTTTGGGGACGCATTGTTACGGAGTGGTCATATTTTATGGTTACCCACAAAAATTGGGACGATGTGACATTCAAAGAAGACCATTCTTTCTACCCTATCCAAAGTTGTGCTTATATTCCCCAAAATTTTCATGTTTTTCATAAATTATGTGACATACCCAGAACACCTTGTTGCCCGTTTAGGCCACTTTTTCTGGATCTTCCTATCACTTCTCCGGCCTTTACACCGTACACAAAAACTACATTTCCAAGCCCAGCACAAACACATCATCTGACACCGTGATCGTTCCCTCTCCTCAGAGCCCCTGTCAATTCTCAATTTCCGTTACCCCACTCACAACTCGTAAAGCTTTACCCTTACACCCTCAGACCATACTCTCTCTCAGCCCCTCAGTCCATCACATATTCGGCAACCCCAATGCGCCCACTTCTTACTTCACCCTTCTATCATGATACCTAACCCCCTATTTACCTATTTCACCAAACTACATCCTCTTTCTCGCTCACAGAGCATGCACAACAATTGTTTTTTGCGCGTTATATATCTTCGTTCCTCTTCTTCACTTCGCTCATATAAGCCCTATTCCCCCTCTCTTGCAACGAAAACTTTCCTTCATCATCCTCCTTAAGTCCGTTTCCCTCTCTTTCTCGATCTTCCCTACCGGCCCCTCCCGCCTACCAGTCTTTCGCTCGCACTCGCTGCAACTTTCTCTAAAAAACTAATCTGATCTCACACCTCCCTCTCAGCAAGACACTTCCGCCCCCAGTCAATCCGACGTTCATTGCTCCTCATCTATTAAGATACGTTTGGCTTAATTAAACTGAAGTGTTAAGATTTTTATGGTTCCAGGAAGTATATGTTACGCTTTTGTCCTGCTCTATGATCATTAATTTATTTTGCCTTCAAAATAGTTTGAAGATTCTCTGTTTGATGTGTAAATCAAGGAAGGATGTCATTATCAGTGTCTTGTTTTCACTTAAATAAGAAAAAAAAAAAGTTTCTAAACTATTTGCTTCAAATCTGAAAAGCGTTTTACTTAATAATTAACCAATGTAATTAACTTTTCTTACCATAAACCCGAAATAGACTAATTTTAATGGCAAATAATTGCTACGCAGCTTCAAATTTTATAATTTGTAACCTTTTAAAAAATAAAGTTTTGGAAACTTTCTATGCTGTGCACATACTTTTCACGTGGTATGGCTCAGTGGGCAACTTTTTCACCTGTTTACTCTCTCTTTACTCAACATACATGTCTAATTAAAGAATATAACATTGAGCTTATTTACATTCTTATTAGTTTTTTATCCACTAAGAATCTGAAAATTTTATTGACCATATTGCGACACTGAACTCAAAAATGACTAATTATTGTTTACATTCTAGCTATAAAACCCCCCCAAATTGAATCAGGAAAAATTCGTAATTAAGATATTCTAAGCTGACGTCAAGATCATCTTATGCAATTCGGATGTGTGCTTTTTCCAGAATTTGTATTTGTTAATTATTTATAAGTTATTAACATGGTTGGTATCCTTTAAGGGCAGACGTCCATTTGCGAAATTAAATCACGGAACATCGAGTCATACAAAGGTTTGTAGTTTAGTTGAAGGGAAAGGATACATTCCTCTAGCAAAAAACCCTTATTAATGTGAGGTCTGATCCTTCTTATTTTTCTTTTGACAGTTCTTCCAGACCACAGAAGTGCCCCAAATTTCAAGGGATCTTTGACATCATCATTTTTATCCAAAGATCAACAATTCGGTGCCTTTAGCAGGAGTCGGAAAAGAAAGAGAAACGAAGTTATAATCAGGAATCCTGAAACTGAAGAGGAAGAAGAGGAGGAGGAGGAAGACAAAAGCTACGATGACTTGTCTCGTAACTTTTTTAGAGCTCTTGAACGTTTACAAAGCTCATTAAGACATGAAAAAAGGGTGTCACACCTAGAAGTTCGATTAGAAGCTGAACAGAAGAAGAAAGCGACTGCGAAGTGTATGTAAATGTGTCTCGAACGGTTGTAGATTTGAAGAAAGAAGACCGTGCATAATAACAAGGTTGGCAACTGTGCTGCACCAATCCGTGCATCATAAGCTGTTGCATTCTGCGACGAGCACCAACTCACTACCGGGAGAGACTGTTTCAACTCCAAAATAGGATAGATAGGGGAGAGGCGATGGATGAGATCTGTTATTTTTTGCAAGCACCCTCATAAATTCTCCGAGTATCCAAGACCTAGTTTCTTCTACAATCAGCAAACATTTAAGCACAGCCATCTCCCTAACCATTCAACTTTCCTACTAACACCTGCATCCTCCAACATATAGTCTAATATTTAATACAACTTGGTTCAATTCGCTTCTTATCCAAATGATCTTCCACCTGGACACTACATTCACCCACCGACCATCAACTTTACTTTACAAAATCCTTTCTTTTACACGCCTCTACAATCCTCTCAAAAAGTGTATCTTGAATTCCACAAAACAAAGCAAAACGAACAATAAGCAGGACACCCTCCATTCTCACGTCATGGCTAGACACAATCTATAACCACCCCTAAGCCTTTAACTTTTCATCATCAATCCCATACCATATTAATAATATCCAATGGAGACACGACCATCTATGCTAACTCGAAATTAATTAATATAAATTGATTCGTTTCACTTCACATAGCGACATACTATTTGATTCATTCCAGACTTCTCTCTCTCATTACGCCACCTTCACCAATGTAAAAACCACCTTCATCTTAATCATCCTCTACACCACTAGATATAAATAATATTATTACCACTTATCAATGCCAGTAGTGTCATTGAAACTAGATTAGGACAACAATTAATACCCCGGCACCAAATCTGAAGTCACACTATACCTCTTCAAATAAAAAAATTACTTATCCAAGAGCCCTAGATTTGCTTTCGAAAGAAACAATTACACAACTACTTCAATTTGCCATGTTCGAAATGTTAAGCCCAACGTTTTTAGTGACCTTGGTTAAGCTCTCTATATCAATAAAAAACTCATCTCATCTCCACTAATTGTGACCAACTCTTACTATCCTATTTATCCGCATTCACCTCTCCTTCTCCGAACCATATAAAGTAATTAAAATTAATTTTTTTATACCATAAAAAATTTTTTTTTTACATTATTGCGTGAAAATTTATATATTTATTTTAACCATATACAATAAACCATAGACATCTAATTTGTTTCGTTTTAATAATAAATATAATAGCTATATCCTTATTAATCCTTAACACTACCCCTCTATCCCTTCCAATATTATCATTAATCACTCTTATTTCACAATTATTATTACAAATACCGCATTACACGTATCATACCTTATCACTCGCCACTCTAATAAGACTCTCTATAACTAGCTAACGATACTATACTAATCAGTAGAGAATTATAGAAATTAAGACATCCAAACAACCTCCCTAACAGAAAAAAATCTACAAAGGAGTGTTGTAAAACACGACCGTTCGCCCCTCTCAACCTACCAGAGTAAAAAACAAAGGACGTGACCACTCGCGTGCGCGTTCTCCAGTCACACCCGCCACCAGCCGATACAAAACCACAAGCAAAAAAAAAAAGCAAAGATAAAACGTTTCAAGATGAAGACACATATCTTATCAGCAGAGCACATCTCTCGGTCTCGGGAAAATAAGAAAAAGGATATCAGAGTAAAATATAATAAATTATGAAAAGATTGAAAAGAAGAAGAGATATTAAAAAATGGAAGAAAATTAAAGATAGATATAGATAGATAGATATAATATATAATATTATATTAGATAATATATAGTAGAATTATTATAGAAGATGAGATATGACTTATAATAAATAATATGAATAAGTTTATTTTAGATTATTATATAATAATATAAAAATATAATTATAATTATAATATAATATTAATAGTAATAAATATAAATGAGTTAATTAATATAGCATTCTACCTGAACATTTACAAATTAATGAAAATAGTTGAAAAAACAATTAAGACAAAATTTTATTTTAATTACAAAATAAAATTTGAAAAGAATATGCATCTTAAAATAAAACTTAGGAATGTAAAAGAGGCATTATCAGCCATTGCATGAGCGTCCAATCAGCAAGACCATTAAAAAAATTTAATTTTTTGCAAAAAAAAAAAAATACTTCACTTTTTAAACTTGTAAAATCATTTCCGAAGGATTTCTCACTAGGTAAATTCAGATTTAAATTAGGACCTTTTCAACCAAAAGCGCAGGGTGCGAACCTGGTAAAACAAGTAAACTAAGATTGACACAGAGATCATCTTATGTAATTATGTGAAATTAGATGATTGTATTTAATTATTAAGAAAAATAATGATATAAACTTAATGTCAAATATACATATTATGAAATAGAAATAAATAAGAGAAAAATAATTAAGAAAATTAAAATGAAATTATACAATGAAGGTTGAGTCGAAGTTAGAAGTACTGACGTAAGACAGAAGGAAAGAAGGGAGAAGAGATAAGGAGACGTGGTGGAAACGTGAACTTACTGAGTATAATGAGGAAACAGTCAGAAGACAATACGATATTAGATAGTACTGAGTTCCACTTGTACAAAGTATGGGGGGATCTACCTGTTCCAAAGTAAAAAAAAGGAATGAAAAGTGATGAGACGGTAAGGGGAATAATAATGCACGCGTGAGAAACAAGTTGGTAAGTCATCCACATCAGGTATTTTTTGTATATTTATGTGGTGTCTGTGTTCTTTTGACTTTATGGGCCAGACGTGCATTAGCCAGTGCACAGTGCAGTCTCAGGACGGGACTAAAAAACCAGAACGGATCCCTCTCTCATAATTAAGATACGCGACGGGCACAGTGAACGCGCGCCGCGAGAGAGAATAGGACCAAAAAACGGAGAGGTGCAACATGCAAATACAATAAGCAGATAATGATAAGAGATGGGCGTCTCTCCAGCAGGTAGGCGGTCGACTTTCCTAAGATGATAAAAAGGGCTGATGGGTTCAAAGTGAGCAGCAGAATCGGCAATCGGAAAACAGTTCCACGAACGAACCTAGAGAATAAGATGAGATAATAATAATAAGATAAGAAAGATATAGAAAGATAAAATGAGATAAAGAAATTATAAATGTCTGTATTAAATAATATAGTTTATATTTATATAATAGATATATAATATATAGATGAGAGATGAAAGAAGAACTACTAACACTGAACAACAACTCAACAAAATCGATTACATAAAATATGTAAAGAATTATAGAAATATATATAATATATATAATAAATAATTAATTAAATATATTGAATTATATTAAAAAGAGAGATATATTATATATAAAAATAAAGATATAATATATATGGCTTATAAGAATTATTATTTATTATGATATATATAGTAATTATATAATTATTATATAAATTTTTTGTTGTATTTATTTATGTAATTAAATAATTATAATAATTTGATTATATAATATTAATAAATAATAAAATCTAAAGATATATTAAGAATATTTATTCTATATATAAAAGAATATTATGATAGAATATATAGAGTCGATTATTCATAAAATAAAATAGATTCTCCATATTAATATATTGTTATCTAATATTAGGAATATTATATGATATTAGATAATCATATATAAATTTTTACCAAAATTTAAACCAATTATAAATAATCTTTCTAATTGAACCTCCATCGCAACCCCGTTCCTCCAACCATAAAACATAAAAAACTATAACTCATATCCGCACATTTCACTATAAGCCTCTATTTCACTTTATAATTTATCCTCCTTTACCACAGCTCAATTTCGGTCTCTTCACCCTCTCTCTCCCCTTTACTCACCTATAACTTCCTTCAAAGTCTTATTTTCTTATGTTATCTAATCATCTATCTATATATCAACTATCTATCATCATCTAATCATATCTATATCTATTTTTACTATCTATTTAGTCGATATCTTATCTATCTATGTCTATCATCTTAGTCTTGATGGGTTACAGCTAATCATCAATCATATATGTTTCCCCTATCTTATCTATTTCCATCTTATCTTATTCTATCTATCTATCTGTTTATCTATCTTACTATCTATCTATCTATCATTCTCCTGTTTCACTTTATTCTAATTCAATCATCATCGTATATAATATTTTAATCGTCCAATACAATAGGTTTGGAGATAAATGAAAACATAACCATTTATTAAAAAAACCTCAGACCGTCTTAAAATTAATAGAATACAATTTAATTCAAAACTTTATTATAAAAATATGTTTTATAACATTTTTTGAGTTCTAGCCCCTTATTCATGTTCAAACATCTTCTAATTTTTACAAAAAATAATAAAAAAATTTTTTTAAAAATATATAATAAATAATAAATAATAATACCCATAAATGATAAAAAATAGTAATATTAAAATATTAAAATAATAATAATAAATAAAAAATAAATAAAAGAAAAAATACTATAAAAAAAATTAAATAATAAAATAATAAAATATATACATTATAATAATAATAATAAGATATAATAGTAAACAATAATAATTAAAATTAATAATAATCAAATAATAAAAAATATCAATAAGAATAATAATATCAATAATAATATATAATAATTAAAAAATAAGAAGAAATTGTTTATTAATAAGACATCTGCTCTAAAATAAGAAAATAAAAATTAATTAAAATTAAGTAATAAACAATATGAATCCACCTCAAAAATTAATAATTAGAATAGTAACCTTAAAATTTTAGCTGATAATAAACTTCTAAATAAGTAATATGAATTGGATCAAATTTTATAATATTGAGAAGCTTCTGAAGAATTTTAATAAATATAAAATTTTCTTTAAAATTGAGAAATAAATTAATATTTTTTGAACGAAACGTTTTAAGAAATAAACAAATTTATATTTTGAAAATGTTAAGGATACATCTTGTAATGAATTAAATTAAATGATTATTCACTTGATTTTGATAAAGAATAAACTTGTAAAAATTGGATAAAAAGAACTCAAGAAGAAAAATTGAGTGAAAAACAAAGAAAAATAATAAAGAAGAAAGAAATAAAAAGTAATAGAAGAAAATAATGTAAATAAAAATAATAAAAATAAGAAGAAGAAGAAGAATTAATCATATAATAAGAATAATATTAAAAATAATATAAAAGAAATAAATAAGAAATTAGAAAATTTAAAACGAAAATTAAATGATTAAAGAAAAATAAAAAAATTAAGAATAAAAAATTAAGAAATAAGAAGAAGGAAAAGAGAAAAGAATTAATAATTATATAATTCAATAAAAGTCACATAAGAAGAACATGATGTAGGATGAAGAGAGATAATGATATTAAAGATAATAAAATAACTACAGTACATCTAGATGAAAGATAATATTTGATCTTATCTTTCAGAAAAATTTTTATTTTAATATAGATAATTATTGATTGCTATTTAATTTATATTCTTATTATTCATTTTAATTACCAGTAATAATAAATAAAAGTAAAAGAAGATATACAAAAATAATAATGAGATATAGTATTGAGAATTTTAGTATAATTAAAACAGCTTTCATTGAAAGTAAAAAAATTAAAGACGAATGGTAGATGATATATTATACTTCACTAGCTGTTTGATAAGCAACAACAGTTTGAATGAGATTTTTAAAAAAATGGCTTTGGTAATAAAAAAATTAAAAAATATATTATATTATAATTATTAAAAATGAGAATAAAGAATATATAAATATTATAAGAGATATTAATGATATATTATAGTATATTATATTAGAAGATATTAGAGAATTATCAGTCCCGTATATTCATAGATAACACTATATAATATAAATTTTAAGATTTATAATAAAGATATACAAAAGAAAGTATAAGATAAATACATATAATATAATAATATAATATATATGAAAAATGAAGTAATTATTAGATTTGAAAGTTAATATATAATAATAACGAGATTATAAATACGATGAGTAGAATGCATTAATCAATATTGAAGGATTAATATGATATATTATATTTGCATTTGATTCTCTTTGAAAAACAAAGACACTCACTCTCCGAATCTTATTTAGCTAGAAGACTCCGATCACCAGATCTTATGTAGAATAATAGTAGAAATAATAACGGACACAGCAGAAGTCCGGGAGAAAACGGTCTTAGTCAACAAATCCTAATGTATAAGAACAACAATTGTCTTAGGTCAAATATTAAATAATAGGAACACTATACGATTAAATGCAGAAAGTATTTAGGTCTGGTAAAAAAAAAATTACAACTTATAAAAACTTCAGGATGTAATATATCTGAATGCTGCATTCGTATGAATAATCGTGTGAAAAAATAGATTCATAATATAGCGTACAATTTATAGCCTTAAGTCATTTTGTCGACATCTCTCTGCTCGCTCTGCGCCCTCTTCTCTACCGCGCTCCCGCTCGCTCCTGCACACAACTATACATCACACACACCAACAACACACACACAAACAACAATAGAGATAATATGAGTTTGAAAGGATATAGATGTAAATAAATTTAAGCAGATGATGTTTAATAGAAGAATTAATAGACTTGGTATCAAATTCACAAATGAAGAAGAAGAAAAATGAGAAAGAAAAAACACCAAAAACAAAATAAAAAAACGATAACAACAACAACCATACAAGGGCGACGAAGCAAAGAGCTCTCAAGTCAAATGAAAAAGAGAGACAGATAACGACAGAGCCATATATATATAGATTTAAGACAAAAAAATAAGATAATAAATATATAAAAAAATTAAAGATTAAAATTATAAATAAATAAAGAATTTAAAGAAAAAGAATAAATAAAAAAGAATTAAATAATAAAAAATATATAAAAAAATTATAGAAAGATTAAATTGAATATTCAGGATAAGAATAAAGAAAAATTAGATATAGAGGAAAAAAGTACCACTGTAACGACAACCAAGAAAAATTGAAAAACATAAAATAAAAAAAGCCTCAGAAGAAAATGAGAAAAGAAAATATATTAGGACAAAGAATATGAAGCAAGGTTTTTTAAATTGATGGATATGAAAAGAGATAGGAACGAGAAGAGAAAGGAAGATAAAGAGAAGAACCAACCCCGTAGGAGAGGGAGATAGATAAAGTAAGAGGAAGACAAAGAAGGCAAGGAAAAAAAGAGAAAGACCTGAAGCAATAAAAAAACAGGGAAACAAAGCCAAAAAATAGCGAAAGAGCCCACCAAACCCAAAGCCAAAAAACCTAGCAGTGTCCCACGCCGGGCGCCAGCCCACAGAGGGAAAAGCCCAAAGACGCCGGAAAAAGCAATCCACGGCCAAACCCCACCAGCACCGACCATAGCAGTGTAAATTTAAGAGTAAAGAATGAAAAATAAAAAGATAGAATTGAATAAGATGAAATATGATATACAGTTAATACATAGTCTAGACTAGAATTGAAATGGATATAAGAGAAAATATAATAATTGAAGAAGATAATTGAATAGGATAGTAAAATAGCCTATAACACCCAATAAATAAAATAAAAAAATATGATAATTAAAATTTAAGATTAATATAGAAGATAGATTTTAAGATAGATTACAGTAAATAAAGTTTATATTTATTTAATAAATAATATAAAGATATAAAGAAAAAAGATGAATTAAAGAAAGATAATGAGACAACCTCACTCCACACACACCCATCGAGACACAACCTCATCGACCAGAACCACTACAACTCCCCAGACACCAGACCCCACAACCCTCACTATCACACTATACCAACATCCCCATCACCCATTTCATTATTTACTAACCTTTCAGAAATATCTACAGTCTAATAGAACAATATGAATTCAGCAATGATAAGAAAAATAGAAATAAAGAATCATCATATAAGATAAATAGATATATATGATTATAAAAATACGAATATTATATAAACAAATAATATATGAATTATAATACAACAATAATTTATTAAAATTACTTATATATAAAATTTATAATGTAAAATAATATTATATACAGAAAATATGTAGATATACGAAAATTAAACCTAGTACTCACATCTACCCTACCCACCCTACACCACCCCCCGTCCACCCCCCTGTATATGAATTTTGAGAAATAATTAATATTATTCCTTAACTGCGTAAAAGCACGAACTGAGTGAAATAAAAGTCAACAACCCGATGAATGCTCAAGCGAATATGAAATAAGCTATAAACAGGGAAAAAATCGAGAAGCTGAGACTGAAGAAACGACGTGGTAAGAATGTCGCTTCATATCGGCAGCAAAAATACTGGAAACAAGCACCGATAATGATACACAACGAATGATCAGATGATGCCAAATGCGAACCGCAACAGAGTAAAATCAAACATCTAAGTTAGATAGAGCTAAAGAGAATTAGAATTTATCTATGACATCAGTAGTTATTACAATGTATAAACATACACTGAATATAGGAAGAGTTTATAAGACATAATCGATATTATCATAATACTATCAATTAGAATTCAGATATAACATATTAATGAGTTGGAGAGTGACGAATTACTAGAATATAGACTGATGTTAATTATACATAAACCAACAAACTATAGCCAACATTTTTGCTTCCTTCAATTAATATAACCTTACTCGTAGTCCATGACTTAATTATTTTCATTCTCCGACAATATTCATATACTACAAAAAATATAATAGAAAAATTATTAGAATTGAAATATAGATTAATTAAAATGGAAGATGTGAAAATTAATTAAGAAATAAGATGTAATTATTAGATCTTAATATGAGAAAATCTAATATAATAAAATATATATTTTATAAGTATTGTAATTTAAATATTTAGATAATACTAATAGATCATTAAGATGTAGATAATTAAAAAAAATATGCCTGTAGTTTTCATCTAATAATATAATATTATAGATTATATATAAATTGCTAAATAAATATTGTTGTTTGACTGCAAAATAGAACGATAGTGTTATTACCAGCAAATAAAAAATAGGAAGAAAAAAAAAAAAATAAAAACTAGAAAAAATAAAAGAGGACAAGCCCAAAGTCCGAGGTTAAAGAAATTTTAAATCTTTTGTAAAATAATTGATATAGACATAAAAATTCATCAAAAGTAGCAACGATTCCTACTGAAAACATAACAAAACAATATCATAACCGGGAAATTTGTCGTTTTGAATCACCTTTTGTGCGTATGTTCGACAAAAAAATAAGCACTTTTAAACAGAGATCACATCATTTTTGACCAAAATATTTTGTCCACCTAATAGATAAAATGTAACTCAATCTGTTTAGTCGTCCAGGAAAAATTGTTCTGACAGATAAAATATTAACCAAGCTGCACAACTGAAATATGATTATATTTACCATTAATTAATAATTATACAAAAGACGAAAAAAAAAAAACAGTGAAAAAACATAAAACAGGAGTTGAAAACGTCAATATAATGAAAAATGGGTCGAGCCTAAAAGATATTATAATATATAAATAATAAAATAGAATTAAAAGAAAATAAGAAATATAATGACAGTAATAATATCATATATATTAATAAGAGAATAGATATATATAATAAAAATAGAAAATAAAAATAGATATAGTATATAGTTTATTATAATAAATAATATTAAAAAATAATTATTATATATATATAAGATATATATAACTAAGAGAAATATAAAAATTAGATTAAAATATATAAAATATAAAATGATATAATATATAATTATTTATATATAAATTAATTAATTAATATATATAAATAATTAGAAAGAACCCTTTCCAATGTTTTAGTCGCTAAAACATTTTGAAGTGTTAAACTTGCCATAACGAATTGTCGGCGTCGAACTGCAGCAAACAATCTAAAAAAAACTCAAATCACATCAGACATCTGATCTTAGGTGTCCATGGTTAAACCATGAATAATCAATTAATTAACACTAAAAGAATAAAATTGAAAGGTAGAAGTGTACCGAAGTAAGAATGATAAATGGGTTAAAAAGTAAGGTGGAAGCCTCATACAAGACATGAGAGTTAAGTTATATTACATATGTAAAGCATTAATCCAGAAAAATTAAAAAAACGCTCTTACAGAATAAGAGACTTAACTGAATGATAAGACTTAGATAAAACTAATTGAGATTAAGTATTATTAATATTGATGAAGATAATGAAGAAATATAAGAGATTGAATGAAAATTTAATAAGAAAGAATATAAAATTATATAAATGAATATAGAATAATAAAATATATAATATATAATATAAAATATATAAAATAAAATTTAATTAATATTACATGAAAATATAAAAGACAAAGATATATATAGAATAATAATATTATTATAAATATAATTATACATTAGTAAAGCTGAGAATGATGATAATATAAAGATATTATATATATAAACTCTAAATTAAAAAATTATTAATGAAATATAAAAGAATTTAATATTAATTAAAATTAATAATGTATATATACTATAAATAAATCATATATAATAAAACTATTATAATTAAATATTTGAACCTCCTACCACCTATCCGACCTACGTTCCTCATCTATTATGAATATTATACAATACTATTTATATAAATATACATAATATATACTATGTATATTTCAACTTTTAATACAATATATTATATTATAAAAATTGAAAGATAAAAGATAAATAAGATATTATATAAATCTCAAGAATCTGTCTAGATTATTAAATAAATATCAATAGAGATTTAAATATAGTAATAATTATATTATATAAATAATAATAAAGTATTATAAATAAAATAAACGATAAAAATTATAAATAGATTAATAATAATTATATTAAATAAAATATAAAAAAATCATAATAACATTATAAAAATAGAGTAATATGAATAGAAAATTAGTAGATTACAATTATATACATGAGAATAAGATATTATATATTTATTAATTATGAGAGATATATATTCTAATAGAATTATAGATTCAGAATTTTAATGTTAAAAAGAAATATATATATTTAATGAAAAGATAATTAATATGAGATATATAATAATATATAAATACTTAATTTAATATTATATAATTAGGATTTTATTACTTAAATATAGAGTAAAGTACTAAGTATGGCACTGTTAACCCACGTCCATAAAAAAAGCATAAAACATGCGGCAACACATGCAGAAATGATCAATAAAAGCTAGTAGAAAAATAAACTAATATAAAAGAGCACATCAGAAATAAAAGAGTTGAAAAAAAAAATACATTGACAACAATCCTGTTATAATATCTCTTCAACTCTCCACCGTAAGGAGTTACTCACTATACAAGCAGTTCCACTAAGAAAACATCGAGACACCACGCGATGAGGTACAATATTCCATTCACGTAATGGAAAAAAAAAGAAACGAAGTTTATTTAAGAAAAAACATAATCAGTAGATAAATAGATAGATATACATATTTTATATAGAAAATTTTATATTAGTATAGAATATATATATATATTATATAATATCAAGAAAATTAGAATTAATAATTATTAATAAGAAATAATATTAAAATAAATTAATGGAAATATTGAAATAAAATATAAGAAAATTTATTGAATCAAAATAAAATAATCAACTAAATATAAATGAATTTGAGATTGTTTAAAAAGTAATAGTTTTCTATTATGAGGGTAATCGTGGATTAAATATAATATATATTAAAACATACGATTATGAGATAGAATAAAAATTTAAATAATATTATTAAATTTAAGATCATAATAAATTAACAGAATAATAAGAAAATCTGAGTATAATAATAAAATAATAATAAAAAAAATTAATAAGGAAAATAAATAATATAAGAAATAATTAATAAAATAATAATAACATAAAAAACCAATTTAAAATAAAAAAAATATTAATAAAATAATAGATTATCGAATCATAATAATAATAAGAACAGAAATATAAACAAACTGACTATAACAAAATAAAATAAACAAGATAGAGACTTAAAATCTATTTTAATTAATTCAATACTAAAATATATAAAATAATAAAATTAAATTTAAAAATCAAATAATAATATAAGAATATAAATATATTTAAAAAATAATAATAATAATATAATAATAAAATAATAATACCGAATAATAAAAATAATATAATATTAAATAATAATCACCATCAATCACATAATAAAAATAATAAATATAATAATAATAAATATAATAAAATAATAAAATAATAATAATAAAATAATATAATAAATAGAACAATAATAATAATAAAAAATAAAAAATTAAAATAATAATAATAAAATAATAACAATAAAAATAATAAAAAAATAATAATAATAATACAAATATAAATTTAATTAATAATAATAAAAAATAATAAAATAATGATAAGATTATGAATATATAATCATAATAATAATAAAAATTATAATAATAATTATATTTTAATCTAAAAATTACATTATAAGCATTAAAAAAGCATTAAGAAAATGCAATAATATATAAATTAATAATTTAATAAAATAATAAAATAATAATATAATAAACTAAATAATACAATAAATAATAATAAAAAAAGCTATAATTAAAACAATAATATAATAATAATAATAATAATAATTTAATATAGAATATAAATATATAAAAAAAATAAAATATATAAAATAATAATATAAAATAATAATAATAATGATAATATATCGTGTTCAGGAAATTAAATCAAAATTAATTAAAAATCAATAAATAAATTCGATAACAAAAGATAAAACTAAATTGAAACGAAATGTTAATTAATAAATTATAATATTAAATATTATCTATGTATAAGAATATATAATAAAAAATTAGAATATCTAGATTTATACTTAAATTGTAAAACTATATGTAAATATATATACATATATATATACTTACTAAATAAATTATATATAAAACATACCAGCAACATTCGATACACTTTAAAAGATAAACAAGTTAATTTTACCCAAATTAAATATAAGTTTGAATAATACGAAAAAAACTTTCAATTCAAAATTACAAACAGGTATCAATGTTTTATAAATTGTAATATTAGATAATTATATATCTATTATTATTATTAATATTTTGATAATATTATTAATTTATAATTATTATATACTAAGATATTAGACCTATTCGACTTCGATAAAACTCTCTTTATTAATAATTAATAATTTATAATATTAATATATTAATTAATATATATAATAATTATTATTATTTATATTATATATTATGATTATTATATTATATAATTATTTACCTCCATAATTAATTATAAATTATTATACATAATTAATGTTATAAATAAATATATTAAATGATTATTATATTTATTATTATATATATATATATATATATATTATTATATATAAATAACTAATAATTATTAATTTATGATTATTATATTATTAAATTTAATATAGTATTATATTATTTATAATATATATATATAATTACTCAATTCTTTGGCAGAAAATTAATTTAACGGCTTGATGATTTCCATTAAAAAGAGTTAAACATCCAATTTTTATATGCTAAAAATCGCTAGTTTACATCCACTTCCATCTCCCAAAACCTCATCCACCCCCGACCCCCCAGCTTTCACTGCGAACGCCCACTCCATCCACGGCCCCCCACCTAAATCAATTATAAAATGAACAAAGACGCCAATTCATTTAAAAAGGAAAATGATAAGGAAATTTAGATATTATATAATAATAAAGAGAAAGAAATTTAATAAAGAAATAATAGTAATTGTAATTAAGAAAAGACTATAATAATTGAATTAACTAAGATAACTTAACTTAAGTATTAGATAACGAATAAATAGACTATATGAACTGAATTCATATTTAAGATAAAAGCATTACAATAGAAGTGTGAAAAGATATAATATATATATAGATAAAATGAGAAAAATGAGTATATATTAATTAATGATTATTAAGTATTAATATAAAGATAAGAAGATATATTCATAAGCTCCTATTAGAGAAATATAGACGTAGATATTGATTATATATATTGAGATATTTTAGAGTAAGATTAGAAAAAAATAATAAAGATAATTATATAAGCAACTCAACGATCAAACATATTGTATTTAACATAAATAGAAAATGTGAAGATGTAAAATTTTATAATGTGAAAAAATAGAATAGAGATTAACTTTATCTATAATAAGAAATAAAGATATTTAAAAATATATTTAAAGAATTGTTAATAGTATGAAAATGTTTACAAAATTATAGATAAATATACGTATAATAAATATTTGATAAAGACTAGAAGAGATAGTTGGAAAGGAGGATATGTAATAGCAAGAGAGGTGAGGAATGTCGATAGCATGAGTCGGCGATAAAAATTAAAGAGCTACTTGAAAGAGGAAAATCAGAAGAAGGAAGGAGAAAATAAGAGAGAATGAAAGGCAACAAATAATCGAAAAATATATAGGAGGAAGAGCCGCCAAATAACATAAGTGTAACAAGGTAAACTAACATAACTCAGCATATAAAGAATAATGGACAATGCTAAAAAATCACAAGTAAATAATAATTGTGAGAACATTTTAACAGATTAAGTAACAACAGCAACAAGAAAAATGATAATAATGAACAATAAGTTGAAAAACTAACAAAAGGAAAAAAACAAAGATTATTTTTTCCAAAAATTACATCGAAATTACATTATTCTGAAAAAAAAAATCGCAGACGATAATAAAACCAAATGATAGAACATTGAAGATAAGTCACGAAAACCAGATGCACGCGCACGAAACGTGGCTATAAGCCTAAGATAAACTGAAAACGAAATGAGAGCGAGATGGAGATGGATAAATATTGAAAATAAAAAAAAGTTCATGAGCCAAAGTGCTTTCAGAACGTACATATGGATGCCATAAGATAGAAAAAGTCTAGGGAATGCTTAGACAACAGAATAGTAGGGAGATAAAGTATTTACATAGAATGATAAAGTATGATAGAAATTTATATATTTTAAGATAAAAGAAAAAAGGAAACGATCTGATAAGAATTAATACGTGTGAATATATCTAAAAGGGCAGACCTAGAATGCAGTAAAGTGGGAAGAAACATGAGGATTAATAGCCAATAGAGGGACAAAGATTCCTAAGCAAAATGACAGATAACAACGGTTGAGAAATCTAGAGAAAGAGGTTGATGGAATTGAATAAGATTACAGTATGTGGCACATAAACGGCTATAACTTAAGACGAATGAAGAACAAGAATGCAGTAACTGTTAATGAAGGAACATATCATGGACGGCTTACCATGCTGATTGTCAAAGGAAAAAAAGAAGAAATACTGTGAGGCGTAGCACATCAACTATGTTGCCCCTATTTCTGGAGCCTGCTCATTCCTTGGCGATGATTCGTCATTGTATGGATGTGATTAAGTGTGTGGTTCAGTATATCAACAGCAGACGGAAGTCAGTCATTACCTGTGATCAGCCATTCTTTGCCATTTGTAAACAAATACAATGGACTTGGCCCGAAATATACGGTGAATCTGGGATCGTTGTAATGATGGGAGGACTTCATCTTGAAATGACCGCACTCAAGGCTAAAAGTCATTGGCCAGAGCTTGGCGTTGCGCCTAAGGCGCACTATCAATTCGTAGGCGCAAAGGCACATAGGCCCAACAATTTTTAAAAAGGCGGACTAAGCATAGGCGCACAGCCAATTCTCCGCGCCTATAGCCGCGCCTATGAACAAGAACAGCATTTTTCCCGCGCCTGATAAACCCAGGCTGGCATTTCAACTGATAAATCTGAAACTATATAAACATAATAGTATATACATATATATTTGCATTGTTATTATATGTTGATATATACATATATATATATATATATATATATATATATATACTGTATATTCGTCCTAAAAGATTGGTAGTTGTATTTTATTTATCACACAATAATAAATAATATATAGCATATATATATGCTATATATATATATATATATTTATATATGTTATATATAAGCAGCAGAGTATGATTCCAAATATGTTATTAGTATATATATATAAGAGTATATATATTATGTTATATATATATATATTTATATATATATATGTTGAGCATTTATATATATAGTATATATATATATATATATATATATATATATATATATATATATATATATATATATAAGATATAAATATATATATATATATATATATATATTATGCTAACATATATATATGTTATTATTGTTATATATATATATATATATATATATATATATATATATAGTATATATATAATATATATATATATATATATATATATATATATATATATATATATATATATATATACAAATGTAAAAAGTAGTGCGTGTGTGTTTCAAAAAAGAGAGCATTGATGACCGCAAAGCATTAATCTAGAAAAATTAAAAAATTTTACAATTATTTTTAAAAAGTTATGTAATGTAACTTACCTTTACAATTTTATTTAAAAAGAAAGTCCGCTCTTCAATCTTTTGATTGAGCAAATTTATCAATCACTTTATTATTAAAATCTTGTATGCCCATAATAAAGTCCTTCTCGATCGAAAGCATTGCTAAGGCGGAGAGTCTTTCTTACATGGTGTTTCAAAGAAAGGTTTTAATCCTTTTAAATAAGGAAAAACAGCGCTCTGCTTTGGACGTTATCATCGGAATGGTTATTAAAATAATAGTTTCACACTTTACTAAAAGTGGCTTCCAAGCGATTTTCTGTAATGAAATCGAATAAAGCTATGGTTGCATAGAACGAAATTCTTCTAGGCTATAAATTATTGATAGTTCTGTTTAAGTTTCTTTATATCAATGAAAGTGTATACACTTTACAGGTTTCATTTACATTTTTCAGAAAGATGGAATCACATCATGAACATTTTCTGGCAGAAATAACGTGGCAACAATTAAATGTCTTGAGAATGTAAATCTATCTTTATCTGACAAATAATTGAGATATGATTGATAGAGGGCAGGGTGTGTAAAAGGAGTGGCTTGAAAGTAAACGTAGATAAGAGCAAGCTATGGTTGTGGAGTGGAAGACAAACCGGTGCAAGGTTATGTTGATGGTATAAACTGGAACAAGTGTTTGAGTTTAAATATTTAGGATATGCTGTTGGATGAAAAGGAAACGGATGGAGGAGAGTGTAGTAAGAAAGCAGGTGAATGGTAGGAAGGTAGCTCGTGTTATTAAATCCTTGGTAGATGTAAAGGGGTCTAAGTGTTGAGTGCGCTAGGGTCTGCATGAGGGTATGTTACTACCTGTGTACAGTAGTGAAACCATGGTCTGGAATAAGAGGCATTGATCTAAAGTACAATGTGTTCGATGGACAATCTTAGGGGTGTATTAGGTGTGAAAAGAAATGAGGAATGAACGCATTAGGGTTGTGTGGTGTGAAGAAAGGAGCAAATGAGAGAAATAAACGAGAAAGTACATGAGATGGTTGCTCAAGTGTGGAAAGGATGGAGCGGTGATAGTCGGTTGGTTAAACGGGTGTATAGTGGTGAGTGTGTTGGGAATCGACCGGCTGGGAGACGAAGAAAAAAGTGGATTGAGTCAGTAAAGGAATGCCTGAAGGAGAGGGCACCCTTGCTGTGCTAAAAAAATTTCGCGGCACACCTACTCTTAAATTGGTTTGACTACTTAGTCTTAGGTCTTATGAAAACAAGAAAAACAATGCAAATTTAATGCTCATTTACCTTTAATGTGAAAAATGAAACTGTTTTAATGAATTTTTCATTATTTTCTTTGAATATCTATATCATCCAATTTGTCTGAAACGACTTACTGATCTGTTTTCAAAACTGCCCAAATATAATCAACTCTATGTTCCAGTCTCACAGATAAGTGGAATTAAACAGCACAAGTCTTTTCAATGCACCTGCCAACAACATTGTTTTCTGCATGCACTCCTGTATCCAGAACTTCTGCCCCCTTCGTATTTAAGTTTAAAAGGGCTAAAACTTTATGGCTTACTGCAGGTTTACGTTTCGGGCTCGCATCGAAAACGGGTTTGCCATCCAGCTGTAGTATCCTCAGAATCAATATCGGGAAAATACCCAACAATGGTTTTTTCCAAACCTTCCAAGTGGGCAGTAATAATTTCGGGAAGTTCGGTTGAAGATGGATCTCATTTGTTTTGACAAATTTTTGCAACCGAGGAAAGTTGGAGATGTCTCTGCTCTTAACACATGCTTAAGAAATAAAAAAAAAATTCGCAAGCCTTTTATTTTGTCTAATTTTGCTCCTCCCTTCCCTTGAAGAGATGTGGTGGTTTCATTTAGTTTTTGAATGTCGGAAAGGTATCTCACCCTAAGCAGCCATCGACATCAGTTAATTTTTGAATAAAAAGACTGCTCTGTAAATATGACCGACCACCAATGAAATGTTTAATTCAAACAGTCTGGGCTAAAAATCTTTTCCCCTTGAAAGCCACCGCACTTTTGTGTGCAGCAAGAGGTGGAGTGATCCATACCCATATCTTTATGCGGTAAGTTTTAAAGGCGTGCTTGAAGCGGGGCGCCTTAATACATGAGTACCATTCTCACAGCGATCATCCAGTACGACTTTAAATCTTAGCTTTCCGCTAAATTCGATGTATGAGACAGGGCTGCTGGCGGCGTTTTCCTGCCATTTGCTTTACACCGCAGAGCACCTGCTCCCTTGTTTAAACCCGACAGGCCACCATCATCACAACATCACACTTGGTTTCATTCGGAACCATTTTCCGTATAAATTTATCAGATAGCTTGTAAATTTTGCTCATTGAAAGTCTGCATCTTCGCTGATCAAAGCTTTCTCTATTTGCACAGAAGGGTACCTTCACAAATACTAGAAGAACAGGAAACCTGCTACGTTTACTTTCATCGCCGTAACCAAAAATTGGCCAAAAGTTTTTTCACCTCTGAGGCTCGTTCTCTACTGTCTCTGAAATTGTGTTAATTAGCTTATAAAAAGTGTTATTTGGATAGCTCCACAGTATCAATCTTCTGGCATTATATATGGAATCTGGCAAAATGCAACAACAACATCCCTTCCTGTGCAAGGTTTAATTACTGCTTCTGGCAATAAAGTACAGAGGTTATCCACTTTTATAATATAAACTCACAATAAATAAAGCCTTCAGCTGAAAGTTTATTTTCATTTTTAGAAAATCTTCCATCATAGATGAACCTTTCGCTTCTAGCAGATAAAGCGCAAGTTTGAGATTTTTCTCACTTTGTGCACTAAATCAGAATTGACTGCATCCTGCATGTCTTTTAATTGGATGTAATCGCTAATATTAGCAACAACTTATGATGTTAACACATTGCCCTTCTTTTGGTGCTCTGTTCGTTCCCAACCGGAACAAAGCCAAACAAAGTAAGGTAGCTAGGGTCATATTTTCTTATTTTTCCTCGAAGCTCCTTTGGGACGTCAGTTGCCTTTCCGCGAACTGAGGCAGAACAATTTGGGCTTAGGCTGCCAGGAGTCTGCTGGGATATTTCGTCACATTCGGCGATGCTGGTTGTTATTGAATCTGTCCCAATAAGTTTTTGCCAATTCCACCACCTTTTCGTTTCCAAAGACCAGTTTTTAGCCAAATAATTGTCCATAACTGGCAACAAAATAGTAGATTCACATAAAATAAAACCTTCATGTATGTGTTCTTCCAACAGTATTATATATATGGTTATATATATATATATATGGTATATATATATATATAGTATATACATACATATATATATATATATACATATGGCATATATATATATGTAGGCAGGTATATATAGCAGAGTTATATATATTTATATATAGTATATATATATATATATATATATATATATATATAGTATATATATATATATATATATATATATATATATATATATATATATATATATATATATATATATATATATATATATGCTATATAATGATTATATTATAGTCACTTAATATCACAAATGACTAATTAAACAGTTTCTTATAATCAATAAGAAAATAATTCAAAGTTACCGTAAAATCCACTGGAATCTTTTTGGCAATGTTAATAACCCGGAGCCATTCGAAACCAAGGACTAAACCACAACGTAACGTTACTACAAAACCAAAGTCGGTCAGACGAGTATAGACGATACACAATGCGCGCCAGCTGTTGGCAAAAAACGAATTGAAATACTTGAACCCAAAATTTTATGGAAATTGAAAATGCCTGGCACCTCTACACAAAGTGGTGCACCCTTAGGGTGCCATGGCAACCACTTTGGGAACCCCTGAGTAAAAGGAATGCCTGAGGAGAGGAATGTGAGCTGCAGATATGAGAAGAAAGGTGCCAACATTAGGAGTAATTTCAGTTTTTGCAAGGAGGCAAAGAGCATGTTGGTTTTGTTCAGGGATGAGCCCCACATTGATTGAGATTTACAGTGAGGGTGGCCCAGTCCCTGAAGCCCTAGGTGAATTTTTCTGACGGCGACGGTTCTCACTAAAAGGTATAAAGGGGGCGTAAGGCTGGGCTTCTTTCTGACTTACGTCAGGCTCTTTTGGTCATTTGCTTCTGTTCCGGTGTGTATTACACACCTTACACCCAATCTTGAGTACAAGAGGATAATAATAATAATAATAATAATAATAATAATAATAATAATAATAATAATAATAATAATAATAATAATAATGTACAATAAGTAAAAATAATGAAACTTATACGACGAATAATAATAATAATAATACAATATTACAATAATAATTAATTAAGTTAATAACAACATTATAAATAATAATAATAATAATAATAATAACAATAATAATAATAATAATAATAATAATAATAATATATATATATATACATGTATATTTTTGACCAACATATATATATATATATATGTGAGAAATCTATACGTATGATATATATATATATAAGATATATAAGTATATATATATATATATATATATATAATATATATATATATATATAAAGTATAACTAGTTCATCCAGTTCAACTACAACAATCTGGCAAATCATTATGGTCGAAATTTGCAACCCTGCAGCGTCACATTAATCTCTGGGGGGAAAAACATGGACCATGTAAGATATGGACAAAGGAAGAGGACGTAGATATTAGTAGAATGGGTTTTAGTTACATGTCATTGTATGGATGTGATTAAGTGTTCGGCTCAGCACATTAACATCAGACAGAAGCCAGTCATTACCTGTGATCAGCCACTCTTTGTCATTTGTAAGCAAATACAATGGACTTGGCCAGAAATATACTGTGAATCTGAGATCGTTGTAATGATGGGAGGACTTCATCTTGAAATGGCCGCACTCAAGGCTGCAGGTCATTGGCTAAAAGGAAGTGGTTGGGTAGATGTGTTAGTAAACGCGGCTATCGCAACCAGTGGAGTAGCGGACTCGTTTCTTAAAGTTTCACATGTTACGCGCATCAGGTTACAATAGCTAGCCTAGACATACTACTTCACAAGGCCTATGACAGATACATCGCATCTAATATCGAAGCAGCAGAACCACTGGACATGTGGTGCATAAATATGTGCAGGATATATCCTCAGTTTGAATACTGGTTGGTAACCATGGAGTTGGAAGTGACTATACTAATCTTCATCAGATCCATTAGAGAAGCTAACTTCGATCTGTACTTTGTGTCCTTGGATAAGTTAGCTCCATGGTTCTTTGCACTAGACTCTACACATTATTCCAGGTGGTTACCGGTCCACATCAAGGACATGATGGAAGTGCAAACTAATCACCCAGATATTGCAATAGCATTCAAACAGGGCAAATTTGTCGTACACAAGACCAACCGTCCATTCTCTGCAACTTCGATAGATCAGGCTCACGAACAAAATTATAAAAAGGCGAAAGGTGATGGTCGTGCGATAGGCCTCACCAATGATCCTGTAGCGTTACGAAGATGGATGGTAGCTGGTCCTGAGTTAGTTCGCATTGTTCAGGAATTCGAAGAAAATGTGAGTGATGTGAAACCAGCTAGTAGTTCACACCACGATCAGGAACATCATGTACAAGTTAAGTTCCATAAAGATGTTGAAGTAATTGAAGATCTCGGGAACCCGTTCGACGAATCCGACAGTGGACTTTACACTTCAACAATGAAAGACGTTGCGCATCCTACAGCGGGTCAGGATGTAGCAAAGGCAGTATGAATCGTACGTGCGGGATCGGCTCCTCAACAGGAAGGTACCTGTAAGAAACGTCATCACTTGGAATAGACTTGGGTTCTTCCACGGTAGTGCGCTGAAGAAGGTAACTGACATTAAGTCAGCGCTGGTGTCGGCAAAAAGTGACGCACAACTTTTCTCAAAGTTATACATTGCATGTCAGAGTCGAGAAAGTGAAGTGGATAATTTCTTCAGCCATGAAAATCAGAGCCAACCTCCACCTCTGGCAGTTGGAGGAAGAATGCAAACGTGCACAAAGTCAGACGTGCTCCAATGTTTACTAAATGACGATTGCGTATCGTCCGATCGGCCAAAAGTATCATCTGTAATTCTTGATGGAGAAGCTGTTGCTCAGATGCTAAAGCCAGGTACTTTCAAAACTTTTTCAGAATACAGTAAACTAGTGTTTATTCCATACGTTACAGGACGGCTCGATAAAGTCCAAAGGATCGATGTAGTGTGGGACGACTACCGTGGTGACAGCCTGAAGGCATCAACAAGGGAGTCTCGTGGAAAAGGAGTAAGAAAACGTGTGCTCCCAAACTCGCCCTTACCAAAGAACTGGCAATCATTTCTGCGTGACAACAGCAATAAGATTGAACTTTTTCTTATCTCACGCACGAGGCAGCAAATATCAGCCTTGAAGGTAAAGATGTAGTTGTAACCGATGGTCAACACGTCAAGAGCTCTCCTCTTCGCGAAGATCTTTTCAGTCTTCAACCTTGCTCACACGAGGAAGCGGACAGCCGCATATTTGTCCATGCTGCAGATTGTATCAGTAAAGGTCACAGAAGCATCATGATTAGAACAACTGATTCTGACAGTGCTGATTCTTGCAGTATCGTTCGCATGTTCCCGGGAAATGTGTCAAATATGGATCGCGTTTGGAGTTGGGAAGAACTTTTCATTCATATCTGCGAACGAAATAGCGAAATGTCTGGGACCTGAGAAGTCAGTTGCTTTACCATTCTTCCACGCTTTCATAGGATGCGACACCGTTTCGTCCTTTTCTGGTCGTAGAAAAAGCACTGCGTGGGAAGTCTGGAACGCATTCCCGGCAGCAACAGCAGTGTTTCGCGAGTTAGGAGCGACTCCCACAGCAGTGTCAACAGAAGCAATGGCAATCCTCGAGAGATTCGTGGTACTTTTCTATCCAACCCAAAGCGCTTTGCTGCAACAAGCGAAAAGAGCTGCATACCAAGGGGAGTATGTTTGGGGATCAATCACCGTTCTCAATCCAGTTCTTACAGGTGCTACAGAGTGGGGTTGGGTTAAGAATGATACAGTGTACCAACCACTCTGGACAAGTCTACCTGCTGCAGGTGATGCATGCAAGGAACTTCTTCGCTGTACATGTAGAGTAGCTTGTGTAAAGTGCAAATGTGTAAAAGCAAACATTCCATGTACTGCACTATGCCAGTGTGATGGCGCTTGCTATCAGATAAAAAATGAAGATGTTACTAAAATATAAATATAATCATTTGCAGTATATATATATATATATATATATATATATATATATATATATATATATATATATATATATATATATATAAATATATAAAAATGTTTAAGTTTTTTTTAAACAGCTCAAAAGCTAATACTGGAAAGAACCACTCGAAACGTAAACAACTGTTTAATTTTTAATATTTTGATTTCCTTATTTAGTTCTTAAGTGGTTTTAAATTGTTTCTTTATATATATATATATATATATATATATATATATATATATATATATATATATATATATATATATATATATATATATATATATATATATAGTATATACATAAATAGATATATATATATATATATAATTATAGTATATAAAAATATATATATATATATATATATATATATATATATATATATATATATATATATATATATATATATATACATATATATATATAATTATATTATATATATATATATATATATATATATATATATATATATATATATATATATATATATATATATATATATATATGAATTATGTCACCTGAAAGTCATTTGAAAGCGTTTCCATTTGATAAATGCGAAAACGGCTAAACACCATCGAACGAAGCAATAATTA
>JABUQX010108948.1:0-54837 GCA_015478945.1 Trachelipus rathkii | reverse complement strand
TGAGGTCCTCTATTTGGGGAATTTCAATGTACACAACACCGAATGGTTGGGTTCCTCTCATTCTGATTTAGGTGGGGGAGGAAGCACGAATCATTTCAGTATTCTCAACGATCTGGAGCCACTAAGTTAATTAAAGAATCTACACACATTCAGATCGTCCAACCGATTCTTGAACACACTGACCTATATTTCACCACTAGTCCTTCTCTCTTATAAATACACACCCTCGCTCCTCTCGGTTAAATCTGACCACAAACCTTATATCTCTATTTTAATACTTTCTCTCAACATCTCCCATCCTGCCCTATGCTGTTTTTTTCTGGCACTTGGATTGGGCCGATTGGGGGGCTTTGGTTCTATTGCTAACTAAATTGGAGTGACTGCTTTACTCTGAAGACGCTTCAGCTTCTGCCGCTAAAAGTGTGAGCTGTAATCGTTGATTGGGATGAGCAGGCAGGATCATTCCTTCTTGGACTAAAATCTTTTTCTCCTCAAAATCTATGGTTCGAATCGTGCTTGTTCTCTGGCCTTCAGGCTAGAGAGTGCGTATCGGGTGTGGAAAAATTTCTCGTTCTCCTATCACTCTGCCAATTTTCATTCAGCTAAGAAAATCGTTGCAGGGATACTCTTATCGCAGGAGCAAATCCGCAACTTTCATTAAATGGATAGTGGCATACATTCCTTGGTCTCCCTACAAAATGACAAATCTTTTCTGGCCTTTTGCCAAAACATCTATAACTTTTGTAAATCATCCTTTCCTCCTTTCATTCGCTCTGATGATTCTTTTGCTAATACTCCAACTGCAAAAGGTTAATCTCTTCGGTCTCCTATTTTCCTCTACTCAACCTGGACAATTCTGGCATTCCTCTTCCATCTTCCTTCTCCTTCAGGTGCCCCTATGCCTTTACCTGTTATTTCATTTGATCGGGTGCATGGGCAGTAAGGCGGGTTGGTCACCGCGATGGCATTCCTATCAGAGTTTGTTGAGGAAGTGTGCTTCCGTGTTGACCCCACCCCTGTTCAATTATATTCTCTATGCCTCAATATTAGCTACTTTCCCTCAGTGTTGGAAGCGCGCATATATCCAACCTATCCGATAAAAGGATGACGCCTCTGATCCTTCAACTAATTGCCCCTAACTTGGTACTTCTATCTAAGATCTTTATAAAACCCTTCTCAAACTCTCACTTCTTAGTCATCTGGAATTCTCAGCCATTCAAAAATGCCCCCCAAAAAAAAAAAAAAAAAAAAAAAAAAAAAAAAAAAACTACGGCAATTAGGGGCCTCGGAAAGATCTACTGGCGATATACTTTCTATTTAACAGATTTTAATAGTTTTTTCGCCCTTAGCGAGCTATGCGAGACTTGTGTCATTGGCGCTTGCACATATCCAAAGCATTTGACCGGGTATGGCCAGCACGCTTCACTGCTCTCCAAGCTTCCTCCTCCTTGGGTTTACTTCTTCTCTGGCCTTACTTGTCAGCTTTCTTCAAATCGCCTTATATCAACTGTTTTACATGTATGTCCTCAATTTACATTTTTTATTAGGTTGTCCTTTAGGGTTCTGTTTTATCCCTTACTCTTTCTTCCTACTTTTCATAATTGATCTTCTCACCTGCCCACATCTAACTCTATCCACTCATATTGTGGTAGGTCGGATCTTTCATATTCAACTCGATTACAATTATGCTCTATCTTTTTACTTCAAGAATTGGCCTCTCGTCTTAATCTTTCTTTCATTCTATCTCGCTGATCTGGATAGAATTTCAGGTTGGGGTCATCTCAAGCTTGTGAAATTTAATTCTTTAAAAACCCAACTTCTAACAAATCTCCCTCTCTAAGAACCTTCTATTTCCTATCTCTCGACGGTTCTCTCGTCTTCTTCTGTTGACAATATTAACATCCTTGGCCTTAAACATAAAAACAAAAAAAATGTCTGAAAACCTCAAATCACAACAGTTGCTAAGGTGGCCTCAAAGAACTAGAAGTTCTGTTAGACTGTGAGACTTTTTTTCCTCTTCTCAGTTACTCCAGCCATAAAAAAGGGTCTCATCCGCCCTTGTATGGAGTACTGCCTCATATCTGCTTTGGGTTCACCTGGCTTTTGGATAGGGTCGGGTCAAAGGCCAAAAGGCATTTAAACTGTCCTCCTCTACTTTCTAGTTCACTTGACCCCCTATCTTTTCGGCGCATGTTGGTGCTTTATCCCTCTTCTATAGGTACCGTAGCGCGCAAGTGCTCGAGGAACTTCCACTTCGCATTACACCACTTCCCAACGCCCTCGTAGCACAAGGTGCTCTATCGGCACGATGAATTTTGTGTTGATATTTAGCAACTCCAGACTAGTTCGCTGCGGTGCTTCTTCTTTTCCTGCCACCTCTGTTCTGATGAATTCTCTTCCCATCATCTGTCTTTCCTACTCAATTTAATCTCCCTTCACTTTAAAGCCTGCCGTCTGTGCTCTCTGCGTAATCTGCGTAAGATGAATTTTGAAGGTGTTCAACACCTCCTTGAATAGGGTTCTCCCGTGCAGCGGCCGGTTGACAACTGCGAAAAAAAAAAATAATAAATAAAAGGCTTTCTAATTAAGGAATTTCTTAAGCAAACTGAAACCCACAAGAGTGCGCATCTCCGACGGCTGAACCACTTCTAGAATTGCCATTTAAATAGCATAACGAGGAGCTTGCTCGCCTTGACAAAAAAAAACGATTCGCAGAAGTGGAAGCCGCCTTATCTGCAACCCCTTGCAACAGCACTGATAGTGACGATGGTGGCTTTTCAGCAAATAAACCTACTGAAGCATGAAAAAGGATTTGGATATGTTAGACTTTGATAAGGTCATGGCCGAAATATCATTGACATTCTCATTCACCTTCAAAGGAATCACACTATGGTTCTCTCATCGAAAAAACTGAAGAGACAGCTCATCAAGGAGCAAAGCATAATTCAAAATTTGCCAATCCAGAAAGAGGAGATGAGGCCTCTACGAAAACATGGAGATGTGCCTACAGAAGAGAATCCTTTCATGCGGTGTGCATGAAAATGGGTCAAGGTTTTCATTATTATCAGAGCTTGCAGGCAAATAATTATCAGCACCTCCTTCATCAGTTGACAGCGAACGTATTTATAGTGCAGGTAGGAATGCCTAATCACCCCAAAAAGGAAACATTCTCTCACCAGATACAAGTGAAAAGCTTAATGTTTTGTGCATCACAATTTGTTTGAATTTTTGAATTGAGTATAAATGATATTTATCCTTATTCATAAAGCGAGCATATTATTATGTCATGCTATGAGCTAATAGCGTTTTTATATTTTATCTTTTCAGCTGATTAAGTGAGGTTTATTTCATTAATTTTTTATTTTTTATATTTGTAGCTTAGTTAAAGAATCTTCTTGTAAATTGTAATCATGTTAAAACATAAAAGCTGGTAGCTAAACTTTGTTAATACTTACTGGAAAATGGAAATGGAATATTTTTTGAATAAACAAAAACATAAAATGTTATTAATATCATATTTCATTTATTATTCCTTAAAGATACTATTTTAATTTATAAAAAAAAATATACTTGGGCACAACCAAATATATGAAATAAATGACTAAGTATTTGGTTGTACAGGGAATGCAAACCTGAGTTGCTAGCAGTACACAAATGTTCTATCTTAATACTGTGCTATTATTATATTAATCAAAGTTATCAGTATCGTATCAGTATCCGGTTATCGGTATCAGCCTCTTTTCTGGTATTGCGTAATCCTTATATATAATATATATATATATATTTATATATATATTATATATATATATAAATATATATATATTAATATATATATATATATATAATTATATATATATTATAGTATTATATATATTATTAATATATATTATATACTATATATATATATATATATATATAATATATATATATAACCGATATTAATTAGTGAGTTTTATTTTTCAGTTAATAAATATAATTTAGATACAAATAATGGCAGTAATTATGTTTATCATTGCAGATATTGGTATTGGGACACTCCTGGGTGAGAGATTTGGAAGATGCCCATAACCCTGAGGATTTTGGGATACCGGGAGTGCAAGTAGTGTATGCACCTTATCCAGGTGCCAACTTGAGGAAGTTACGCCTGAAATTGGATGAATACCTGAATGATACATTCACACATGTAGTGATTTTCACATTAATAACCGAGGCTTTTAAAACGATCGATCTGGGCAATGGGGAGTGTAAAAGGGCTTATGAAGTAATCGTTTCAAATCCTAGGTTTGACAGTCAATTTTACCGGCATTTGACACGGCCTTTTATGCGTGGGGAGATTTTAACATTGGGGACAAGGGATTTCTTAAGAGATGGATTGCACCCCTCTAGGGAACTTATTAAACTTATGTGGCGAAAGATGACCTCTGCAAAGTGTTTTACGGAAACCACTATCATCCCTGCCGAAACATATTTTGTATCAACAGAACCTGTCATGGCTTTGAATGTAGGGTCAGATCTGACCCCTGTAGATACTGAACCAGATATGGTTCAGAGTCAAAGTCAAGAAATACAAAATGTTCCCGAGTTGGAGGAAACCCCAAAAAGATTGCAAAGAACTGTTTATTTAGAGAACCAAACCACAGTTGTACAGAGTTTTAGCTGCCCCTTTCCTTCAGTTTCTACAGGCCCCTTGCTTTCATCTTCTACAGCCCCCTTGTTTTCAGTTTCTGCAAGTCCTGTTCCTTCGGTTTCTACAGGCCCATTGGTTTCAGGTTCCACTGGCCCATTGCCTTCAGTTACCATTGGGGTGGTTGATCGAGAAAATTTACCAAGTGGAGTGCCACGTCAACCAATGTTAAAAAGGAGAAAGTTGGCTGAGGAGTTTGAAATTGAAAGAGATAGTAGGACAAGCTTTAGAAAAAGTTATTGCCACCTTAATGGTTGTTTTACCGGTCATGGTTTGCAAATTACTGAGGAGGAGATAAAGAGTAAAATGAAAACTCTTTTACATGAGGAAGGGAGAGAGTAAGCATCTAGTTAATCATTTTGTTTTAATAAAGAACGTTTTAGTTAATTTTTTTGAAAAAGTGTTTTATTTTGGAAAAGAAAGTTATTTTTGCCAGTTGTGTTTCAAAGGTTAAAAGGGAAGTAGTTATGTTCAGAATGTTTCCTTTTTTATAGGGAACCAATTTTTTAGCGAAAGAAAGCTTAGTTGATGAGGAAGAGATTAAACCCAAAGCTTAAAGTAATCCCTATGTTGTTGTCCCAACAACAGGTAGGGAGGAAATGAAGAGGTGTACTTATTTGATTTTATGTTTTTCAGAAAGAGGAGTTTTTGTTAATCCTATTTAATAATTAGTTTTTGTGAAAGACCAAATTTCCTTGTTGAATGTGGATGGTGTTTTGTTGAGGAGAGTGTGAAGACACAAGGGAGAGTTTAATCACAAAAATACAAAAGGAAAAGGAAGTTTTTGAAGATCCCTTTGATGATCCCAAGTTTGAACTAAATCGAACGTCATCTTTGGCGGTGATTAGAAGTTTTTGTTTCCCCTACCCAGGGTAGGTTTTGTTCAGTTTCGTCACTTTTAATTAACAACGTTTATCAGAAAGATTCACATCTATTAAGATTTGTTTTTCTTGATAGGGAGCCAATTTGGAATTATTTTTGCTTATAAGAGCTACACCCGAATCAGGTTATGAAAGACCTTGGCTTTTTTTTGTGATCAAATCACCTCATCAACGGGATTACTTTCCACTCAGAAGACATCTTACAAAAATAAAAATACCCATACAGTAGGAGTAGATACTAAAACACTAACAAAATGGTGAAGGTATGTTATGAATTTTTCTAAGGTTATTAATTAAAATAATAAATATACGGTATATATATATATATATATATATAAATATCTATCTATATATATATTTATCTATTTATATATATATATATATATATTATTATATTATATATATAAACTATATTTATATATATGATATATATATCAAAAATATATATATATATGTATTGATAATACTGTAGTGAATTGAGGTTTTTATTATTATTATTATTGCTTATGGTCATCTTTATTACTTTTTCATCATTTTAGTGTTAGGTTAATTATCATTTATTTCATCCTTTTTGTTTCTTTTTAAATTTAAAGAGTAGGTTAAATTATTTAACAATACTTGAAGTGAGGGCATGACAGTGGAAAGCCCCAATTAAATAGAGCAAGAGTGCTGAGGGAATAAAACAAAGTTGAAGCCGCAGGAAAGAACCTTGAGAGGTCAAGTTTCCACCCCTTTGGGTAAGTTATGAAACTAGTGGACGCGCTGTATGTAGGAGTTAGGTTAGATAATGGGGCTAATAAGTGTTTGTCTGTTGCAGGTGGAATTTATCAGGGAACATATTCCGGATCTTCTCGAACCATTACTTGATTTACCAACTTGTCAGGGAATTAATTGTTACAGCATTCTTCAGGGATTTCTCAAACAACTGTCAAGCGACTTCCTAGGGAAATCATTAAGGGCTTCTTCTAAAATTATTGAAGGAAGCTCTCGAACCAAAAAAAACTTTTCCAAATATCGAAGGAAAAAGTGCGTGTATAAGCGCCTAACTTCCGCGGAAATTGCCGCGGAATCAGGAACATTGAAGTCCATCCCGCAAACTGGGCAGCCGAGATACAGCCAGAGTTATTTGAACCTTTGCCCATAGGGTGGGCATAACGGCATATCGCAGTGGGTCGTGCCACCATAGGGACGCTTTGGGTGCGGCATTTCAAGCGTATCACTAGGCCACGTTCCATCTTCTTAGATTATTAATATTTGTTATTTGTTTCTTTAGCGCATGATTTTCCGCAAATTGGCGGTTCTGAGTTTGAAGTTCACGTTTGTTGTTCAGTTGAAATTATAGTCTTAAATTGTCTTCGTTTCTTATTGTCCCCGATAATATTGAAATAGCTTTAGGGAAAAAAGGCCCTTGTCAACCAAGGCAACAAAAGTAGGGAAATTGTTTATTTAGCGACTTACCGCGCTGGTAAACTAACTGGCTGCCACCGCCGTGAAAACCATCAAAAGAGTTGCCCTCACCAGGGAGAAGGGTACAGCCGGCCGGGTGAATTCACTGAGTCAGTGGCCCCGGTCTGGACGTTCAGGGTCACGGGAATATCCCCGAAGGGTTGCCCTTGCCAAGGGGAACGGGCGCGGTCGAGCGAAGGCGGGCCGGAGACGACCCACGTCCAGTTCCTCGGAGTCGGGAACGGACGGGAAGGGAAATCCACGTGGTGCTTCACTCCCTTAAGGGACAGTCGGGAACGGGAAGGGAACGGGCTAAACCTACGTCCGTTTCCAAGGAATCGGGCGGCTGGAAAAATCCACCGAGGTACTTCACTCGCGTAGGGATCGAAGGCGGGAAAGCGGGAGAGGGCGGGAGCAGGTTGATCTGTCAAGGGTTGGTGTCAAACGGGAGCATAGTCACCGCGGGCCAACGAACATAATCCGATACTATATCAGATCGAACCCAGTGATAGCTGTAGCGGGTGGCGGGAGTATCACGTTGGAGTTTCACCAACGAATTAACGGGAGGCTTAGAACCCCTCCGCCTCGCTATCCGCGGCAGCTGCGAAGGTTGCTTTGTCGGATTCGCCACATAGTAATTTTTCTGGCATCCCCAGTGGGATTATTGTTTGTTGGCGCGCGTCGCGGTGTGGGAATTAAGGTTGACGTGATTGTTCGATGGCGCAGGTCGTGAGGTATGACTCGGGGGCCCCGATTGTTTGCTTGGGCTCGACCGGCAAAACCTTTCATCACGTGTATTTTAGGAGTAAAATGCCAAACGCTTTTGGATCGTACGCGTTGTTGCGTCCTGGGATGTCTTCTTCGGAAGTATTGGGTGTCGTTCAGGGAGTGATGGACGGGATTTGGGCTAAGTTGGATAGGGGTGGGTTTGAGATCAACCATTTGGTTAGGATACTTCAGGAATTTGTAGAGGTTGCCATGCGGATAGAGCGGGGACTTGACCGAAGAAGGGGCGGAGAATTTTTGGGAAGGGGACAGGATGAGGCCGTCCAGACGGCACGTTTGCCGCCGACTTCGGTGTCAGACATTGTGATCCAGCGGGTTGATCAGAGGGATGTGAGTGTTCAGGTGTCAACCATGAAGGAGAAGTGGAGGACGATTGAGCGGAGGGAAGCAGGTACCCAAGTAGCGGACCTGAATGATGGTTTGGACTGCACTAACCAAAGGGATATCAGTGTCCAGACTTTAACCCGGGAGGAAGTTAGGGAGATGGTTGAACGAGCGGACGCGAGCACTCAAGTGACGGATTCAGATGATGATCCGGACGAGATCGAACTGAGCGACATGGCTACGCAAGTGGAGAAAGCCATGGAAGGAATTGGAGTTGACTGCTCAGCTTCGCGAAATTGAACAAAGGGAAGTGGGAATTCAGGTAATTTTGGGGGATGAGAGTGTGAAGATGGCGCGAGTGTTGGTTGAAAACAAGCGGGAAGAGAGACTGTCGCATATTGAGCGTTCACTGGCCCAGATGGCCGAGTCAATGTTTGAACAGGGTGAAGTGGTGAAGAGCTTGAAAGCGGGATGTTGTGGGGGAAATGTGACCCAAGTTGTGAAAACTGGGAGTATGTATAGGGGTGAGTATCAGAATGAGGGACAGTCGGAGGAGCCAATGCAAGCCGGGAAGACAACGGGAATTATGCAGAGGGGTCAAGGGGATGGTCGGAGACGTAGTAGTGCTAGTGAATGGAAGAGTGCGAGCGGGAGTGGCGGTCAGAGCGGGCGTGAGAGGGCCAGAATGGGTTCATGGGGCTCATTTGGGGGTAGTCAGAGGTCAAATAGGGGTTCGTTTTCTTCTAGAAGAATAACGTGTTTTTACTGTGGTACAATGGGACACGTGAGAGCAGAGTGTAGGTGGTGGTTAGGAGCATGTTTGTTGTGTGGCTCTTTTGGTCATTGGATTAATCGTTGCCCGGAGCGGCGCGAATTGAACCATGCATTGCCGCGGAGTAAGGGGGGGAAACGTTCTTGTATGGGGTCGCCCTCTTCAAGTGGAATCAGAGTGACTTTAGAGGCAAGTCAGCGGGCTTCACAAGAAGTGAGGAAACCGCCGAGGGAGGTGATGACTAACGGGAACGTCTGTAGCGTTGTCCCGAAAGAGGGAAGGGAAAGGGAAAGGGAAAGTGTGGAAGAGTGTGTGATTGAACCAAGAATTTCTGAAAATTCTGGTTTTGCCGAGGGTGATTCGCGGGTCCCAAATAATGTTGAACAGAGGGTTGGGGTGTCTGATTGGGTCAGGTGTTACGGGGGTGTTAAAAATCAGACTGAGTGTGAAGTTCCTGGAGGGGTTAAGAAAGAAGTAACATTAAGGGAACCAGAGTTGAATGCGTGGTTGGATGATCGGGAATTGAACCATCGGGAGAAGGAGGGTACTAAACAGTTGTTGTCAGAGGGAGAAGGTTCTTTTAAGTTGAGTGAGAACCACCCGTGGCTTGCGGGCGGGATAACGGTTAATTTTGGAGTTCAGAGCAAATGTACGAGCGTGAATGAGGAGGAAATTCAGCGGAATTTTCCCCTGGATCGGGAACGAGTAAGCTTTCCATAGTCTCGCAAAGTTGACGTTTGTCTTGCTTCACAGGGCGGTTTTTGTTTTCCGAATGATGCGTTAGATAGTTCTAGCGAAGAGGTTCAGGGCAGTCACGTTTCGGACAGTACGAATGATGTCAGTGGGGAGTCTAGTGAGGCTCATGCTCTTCTGAACGTTTGTCATGTTAAGGGAATGGATGATGATGATTGGGATCCATCTTGGGTGCTGCCAGAGTCGGTAGTTCCGGGAATCGTGCAGCGTTTCGAGTCTGATTGGGGAGGGATAGAATCGGGACAGCCCGAAGTTTCGGAGCCAGGGATTGAAGTCATGATGATTAAAGTTCATTGCCGCTGGGGGGGTAAACGGAGTTGGAGGGAGTGGGAGTCGGGAGCTCTGGAGCCAGAGATTGAAGTCGCGAATAACGGAATCGTGACATCAGAGTCGGGAAATTTGGAGTCAACAATCGGAGTCGGGGGAACCGAAGTTGTGTTATCGGAATCGGGAGAATCGGGATTATCAGAGTTAACTGTTGGAGTCGTGACAGCGAAGTCGGGAAAATCGGAGTCGTTGGAGTCGGGGGTCGAGTCGAATGATGGAACTTTCGGGCGGTGGTTTCCGGGTGGTGAACTAGGCTGTGAGTCATTGTCTTGTTTCCTGATCATCGGTCTCGTTTATTTTTCATTGCATTATGGTTATGACGTTTTTTGGTGGTATTGGCTAGTTATACATTTGTATATCCTCGTTTCATTGGGCTGATGAGTCTTCTTACGTGATCATCTTGGTGTATCTTGCTGTTGTTTTATGATGTTGTCTTTCGCGAAGTGCCGTTGTTTTTTTATTTGTTTTTTTTGCGTTTTGATGCTTACATGTTTTTCCTGCTTCCTTCCCCGTGAGTGTTGCTATGGTTTGTTTTTCCGCGTGTTGGGCGTCGCCGATTTTGAGCCAATGTTATAGTTTGCTGATGCTTTATATTGTGTGTGGTCATGAAGTGCTGTTTTTTAATTGCCTTAGGTCCCCGATTGGTATATATTTTTGTTTTTGCCTTCCCGTGAGTGTTGCCTGTTTTTTTTTGCTTGGTGTGTTGCTTGTCGCTGACCTTAAGTCAAATGGTTCCCGTTTTTTTTCTTTTTTCCCTTGCTATCGTTTTTTGAGTGGCCAAGTTACTAAGGTTTCTATGTTTTTATTAAAGTCCAGTGTTAACCTTGTAGATGTCTTTTTCAGAGATTCTCGTCATTGGTGATTGTAACGAAGTTCTGCAGCCGGAATTGGAGAAACAGCGAGCCCAACTTGTTCTTGAGACCCACCAGGAGGTGGCGCAAATCCCGGTGGAGGGGCGGATCGAGCTTGTCAGGAGCCCTCTTCGCCGCGGAATTAATAAATTGCAATTATGGACTGGATTAATAGCGAGAGCTTTTGGCGGCCTTCCTTGGCCGTCACTTATACAACTTATACTGTTTGGAAGAGCCACGAAGTTTCGAATCGCCGCGTGCTCAGATGCCACGATGAAGAGGCTGCACACACACATTTTATTCTACATATTTTTGAAAAGTACATAAAATTGTTTTGAAAAAAAAAAAATAAAAAATATAAAAGTACCTGTATGTGCTGCTCTAAAAAAAAAAACATTTTATGCCCCTTCATGTTTTCTTGTTGGTTATTATTTATTTAAAGATGATTTTATGTTTACTGCGTGTTGCCGGTCCCAAGGAGGAAACGATGAATTAGGCGGGGAGGGCACTGAGTTGAGAGTGCATGAAGTGAAGGGAAAATGTTATTCACTTAAGTGATAGGTTAAGCTATAGTTTTAAGTGAAGATAGTTAGGGACTATCTTGGGGCGCGGAGTAATGTAGGTGAATTGAGGGTCTTATTATATTATTTTGTTATGTCATCTTTATTACTTTTCATATTTTTTTTTTTGTTTTAATTTATTCATTTATTTCATCCTTTTTGTTTCTTTTAAATTTAAAAGAGTAAGGTTAAATTATTTAAACAATACGTGAAAGTGAGGGCATGACAGTGGAAAGCCCCAATTAAATAGAGCAAGAGTGCTGAGGGAATAAAACAAAGTTGAAGCCGCAGGAAAGAACCTTGAGAGGTCAAGTTTCCACCCCTTTGGGTAAGTTATGAA
Organism: Trachelipus rathkii; assembly: GCA_015478945.1. Classification (NCBI taxonomy): domain Eukaryota; kingdom Metazoa; phylum Arthropoda; class Malacostraca; order Isopoda; family Trachelipodidae; genus Trachelipus; species Trachelipus rathkii. The sequence continues at coordinate 43,113 of JABUQX010108948.1, read as the reverse complement.
ACTAGTGGACGCGCTGTATGTAGGAGTTAGGTTAGATAATGGGGCTAATAAGTGTTTGTCTGTTGCAGGTGGAATTTATCAGGGAACATATTCCGGGATCTTCTCGAACCATTACGTGATTTACCAACTTATCAGGGAATTAATTGTTACAGCATTCTTCAGGGATTTCTCAAACAACTGTCAAGCGACTTCTAGGGAAATCATTAAGGGCTTCTTCTAAAATTATTGAAGGAAGCTCTCGAACCAAAAAACTGTTCCAAATATCGAAGGAAAAAGTGCGTGTATAAGCGCCTAACTTCCGCGGAAATTGCCGCGGAATCAGGAACATTGAAGTCCATCCCGCAACTGGGCAGCGAGAATACAGCAGAGTTATTGTGAACCTTGCCATAGGGGGGCATAACGGCAATATCGCAGTGGGTCGTGCACCATAGGGGACGCTTTGGGTGGGCATTTCAAGGGTATCACTGGCACGTCCATCTTCTTAGTTTGTAATATTGTTATTGTTCTTTAGCGCATGATTTTCCGCAAATTGGCGGTTCTGAGTTTGAAGTTCACGTTGTTGTTCAGTTGAAATTATAGTCTTAAAATTGTTCTTCGTTTCTTATTGTCCCCGATAATATTGAAAAGTTTAGTGAAAAAAGCCCTTGTCAATCAAGGCAACAAAATAGGGAAATTGTTTATTTTAGCAACTTCCGCGCTGGGTAAACTAACTGGCTACCACCGCCGTGAGAACCATCAAAAGAGTTGCCCTCACACAGGGAGAGAAGGGTACAGCGGCCGGGTGAACTTCACTGACGTCATGAATGGCCCCGGTCTGGACGTTTCGGGTTCACGGGAGGGGAGGAGGGGAAAATTATTTTTTTTTTCCCCGAAGGGTTGACCATGCCAAGGGGGACGGGCGCGGTCGAGCGAAGGCGGGCCGGAGACGACCCACGTCCAGTTCCTCGGAGTCGGGAACGGACGGGAAGGGAAATCCACGTGGTGCTTCACTCCCTTAAGGGACAGTCGGGAACGGGAAGGGAACGGGCTAAACCTACGTCCGTTTCCAAGGAATCGGGCGGCTGGAAAAATCCACCGAGGTACTTCACTCGCGTAGGGATCGAAGGCGGGAAAGCGGGAGAGGGCGGGAGCAGGTTTTCTGCCAAGGGTTGGTCTTTCAAGGGAGCATAGTCACCGCGGGCCAACGGGCAAAGTCCGATACTATATCAGATCGAACCCAGTGATAGCTGCAGCGAGTGGCGGGAGTAACACGTTGGAGCTTCACCAACGAATTAACGGAAGGCCTAGAAACCCTCAGCCTCGTCATCCGCGGCAGTTGCGAAGGTTGCTGTGTCGGATTCGCCACATAGTAATTTTTCTGGCATCCCCAACGGGATTATTATATATAATAATATAATATATATATATATATTATATATATTATATATAATATATATATATATTTTTTATTCGTTAGCTGGCAATAAAATAAAAAAAAAAGGGGAATAAGACAGGACTAACCTAATCTAAGCTTTCCTTATTGTCTTGGTATTCGTTTAAGGAAGGAAGAAATGCCCTCTCTCCTATTGAAATGGCAAGACAATTGCTTCAGACCAAAAGGGTCCTGCTGCGTGTAGAATTGGACACATTCGTCCACTGAAACTGGAAATTAAAAATAATCCAGGAAAGAATGGTGCATAATAAAAAGGGATGGTGCTATTGGGAAAAAGAACAGTAATTACTTACACAAAAAGTTTAAATCGCAAGCCAGTAATGCAAAAGCGCAATGCAGGGTTTTAAAAGAAGGATGTGAACATTTAAGGCTATATTTATAATTTATAGAAGTTTAAGATGCGTAACTATGTGCTTAAATGTTATCTTAATAATAATAATTTAATAATTTAATATAATAAATATTCATATATATATATACTTAATAAATAAACTGACTAACTAACTAATTCAATAATATTTAAATATTTGTAATATATATTTAAGTATTAACAAAAATTATTTAGATGTAATTTAATAAATTTAATAATTAACTTTATATTTACAAATTTATATTTATAACTTTATAATTTAATACAGTATTTTATATTTAAAAACATACCTTCACCATCCTGGGGTTAGTGATTGGGGTTAGTAGGATTAATGCTAACCCACCACCTGCTACTTTTTACACTTCTTGATTGTTGTTAAAACTTTTGTGTTGTTGGTCAATGTTTTTATTTTATTTTCACTTCCACTGGTAATGGCTCGGTCGGTGACACAGTTGTTGATAACTCTTGGAAATGTTGAAAAGGGGCAAAACACAATTTGCTCCCTAACCTGGTTCCCTGTTTAAGGGGATTTGAGCTTCTAGCTTCCTCAAAGAAGAAATTTAAATATGCTTCGTTTTAATCTTAGAGTAGAAGAGATTACAGTTGGAATTGTGTCACCTTTGTCTTTCGAAACAATACTTTAAGACCTTCCACAATATCTGTTTTTCAGTTTAAAAAATTCTGTTTTTAAAGCAAGCAACAACTGGATTAGGTATCCATTTTCAGTTCACGTTCAAACCATTTTTATTTAAATTCATTATTTGGAAAGAGGTGTGGCTTCTCATCTCTCCCTGCCCCCCTTATCAAAGGTTTGTTTTATTTCCGACTTGTGCAATGCAACCTTTGTAACACCAGTTTCATTACCTTAATATAATTTTGTATTAATATACTTTTGATAACTAGCTTCATTTTTTTATAATTTCACTTCACTTTTGCATTTTTGTTTAAATTCCCTTTTTCATTTCTGGTGTTTTGATATTGCACTTTTGCATTTTTCCTGCACTAACCATCCTTTTTTTTTACCGCCTGCATGAGCATGAATATATGTATATATACATATATGGGTGCACATGTGGGTGGTCACAGTCAGGGAAAGATAATTTATCATATTTCAGGGACCCGGTCTGGGAGGCTGTTGTGTGTGATTTTTTTCCTAGGCCATATTCTAGAAGTCTTACTCCATACTCTTTCACAAGACCTAATTTCTACTACTTTTCACCTATAAAGAATAAAGATGGTTAACTCCAAGGTTGGATATTAAATATAATACTATATAAACATATACTTAATGTATTGGACATAGTATTATATTTGATTAATAAATAGGATTTCTTAATAAATTAAATAAACATCATTATACTTTGGCTATAATAATAATAAAAGCAAACGTTAAATATATAATCTAATAATATAATATAATAATATATATATATAAACATATAAGTGGGTGTTCTGTATTTGAACGTGATAAAACTGTAACTATCTTAATTTGTTATACAAACTCAGTTGGTGCTTATGTGTGTGGTTTTTTTTTATTAGTGAATTAATCTAGTTCTGAATTGACAACCTAATAAAATATAGCTAATGTAACTTAATAAATTTTTATAATCGAATTACGCAATTAAATCTTATTTAAAAGTTATACTGGTAATTTTCTATTATATTAGTTATTTTTAGTAATCTATTGTGTGTGTGTACCAAATAAAGCTGGGAATAAGGCGTGCTGTGATGGAATGAATGTGAGAGTGGTAAGTTCTAATGTGTAAAGTATCACTTGCAAATGCCAGACGTTTAAGAAAATGTTCATTAAATTGATCGAGAAATCCAATTTCACTTATTAGTTTATCTTTCTAAAGTTGAGTGTCATTTTTGGTGTAAGTTCTTAAATCATATGAGTCTGTCTGTACCCAGGTACGTATTTCCTTTAGTTGTGTGGGCATTACTTGTTTTTATATGCTTCTCCTTCTTTAAATTAACCCCATCGTAATCATTTTAGGCTTTCGAGCAGCAACGCAGGTCAGGTAGAAGCTACCATTCCTCACCTTAAAAAATTTGGGGACGATTCCTTGGCCTACAAACAAGGTAGGCATCATTATTTAATTTAAATTACTGATCTACGGTTTTTCCACTGCCATTATAATTTATACATTTTCATTCTTTTGCTTCTACTTGTGTCTTTTCCCCCAATATAAATTGGTAGCAGAGCGTAGTTTAACTGCGTTCTGCTTGAAGCCAATTATTGGGTTTTTCTTTGGGTACAGACCACTTTTCTTTTTATTATGTCGAAAGACGGCATGAATCAACATTTAGCGGACCAGAAGGAGGTTTCTGTACCTACTTCTGAACAGCCCGCAAATCCCCCTTCTAATACACAACCCCAGTCTACACCTAACACACCTTCATCGCAAGCTAATTTAGCGAATACAGTCAATATTGACAATGACACCCTGAAAGCGTTAATTGCGCAAAATGCAGACATGTTTAAAGTAATGACTGATTTTATGCAAACTTTTGCCTTGTCCCAAACTCCTAAGCTTATACCACCTGGTAAATATAGAGAGGAATCTGGAGAGACTCTTTCCCAGTTTCTCTCTCGCTTTGAAGATTATTGTAGAAAGAAATATCCAGGATCCTCTGATGGAATGGTTCCTTTGTTAGGAACTCATCTAGAGGGTACCACCTATGAGGTTTATAGAGTTATTTCAAGGAATACAACTGATTATAGTGACATGAAAACTCAACTGTTACAATGGTTCAAGGAGGAATTGACTAAAGAAGAGAAATTGGAAACTGATAACTTTTCAGATGCAAAGTTGAAAGATGGAGAAAGTATACCCGTGTTTGCAATACGTCTGATTGGCTTGGCACAACGTGCATTTCCAGGATCAGATGTGAGAAAAATGCCATTGGTTAGGAGAAAATTTCTCGGTAGTCTGCCAGAAAAAGTGCAACAGCAAGTTGAGACTACTTTTAGTACCGTTGAAACTACTTTGGGTATACAGATCCCATGGGAGCGCCTTGTAGCGATAGTAGACACTAATTATGATCCCCCTAAGAAAGCAGAAGGTAAAAGTGTCCCTGACATAGTGGATTTGACTGATGAGGCAATGATCGGTGCTGTATCTGCAGTACCCCAATCTATTTCATGTTGTTGTCATTTACAAAAGCCCTCATCAGCATCAGACAATCAAAAGCAGAGGGAAGTAAATACACAGGAGAGTTCTTCTCATCAGTGTCCAAAATCTAGTCCACAGAGAAGTTTTCAATCAAGGACCTTTATATCAAATTTTGATAAAAATAGAGGGTCCAACAATGGACAAAGTGCAAATGTTAGCTGTCGCTTTTGCAAGAAAAAGGGGCACCTCATGAGTCAATGTCGAGCAAGACCATTTTGTCAGTATTGTGGTAAAAGGGGACATGTTTTTAATGATTGTTATGAGGCCCAAGGAAAGTGTCTTCGTTGTAAGGAAATTGGACATTTAGTGGAAAACTGTCCTGAGAAAAATGGGACCCAGTTGAGTTGTCCTTATTGTAAGAGTAATCATCTAGGAAAGGACTGCCCTTCAAAACCGGGAAACTAGCTGGCTCTGTTGTGGATGACCTCACAACAGAGCCCCAAGAAATTAGGGAATGCCAACATCATATTGAGGATAGGAAATTTTCTGGAGAGTCACAGGAAGTTTTGCCGCCAGAACCTTGTAAGACTAATTCTAGACCACTAAATGTTCCTGAAAAGAGAATATCTATTCCAAAATTTGGATCACTCGTTAATGGTGAAGAAAAAGCCCCTCATCCGATTCCACCTCAGGAAGATGACCAAAATATTATTGCACTCAGGTTATTGAGGCCTGCAGAAGATACATTGATTATAAAAGTTTGTGTAATTGATCAACCTAATTTAGGAAATCTTACAGCATTTGTGGATACAGGTGCAGGTGTTAGCCTGTTGGCTGCAAGACGGTACCATCAATTAGATAAAAGAAAGTACATTCTAACAGAAACTATATATAAAGGGATAGAAGGTATAGGGAGAGTGCGTTTTCCTGTATTGGGAGAAGTGCAGATTGCTCTGACTTTATCACCAGATTATACCATGAAACCTGCAAAATTTGTTGTGATTCATGATGAAGTTACTGACTATGACATAGTGCTGGGATATGACATCTTGGAGAGTGAGCACTTGTTACCTGATCCTCGTGAAAAAGAGCTAGTAAGCAGAAATGGAAATTATGTTAAGTCAGTTGCAAGAGACATTAGAATTCTATCACCTGAAATATTCTCTTGTTTTTTGACAAAAGATATAAAGATACCTCCCAAATCATGTTCTGTTGTGGAGATTGAAGTAGATAACTTGGAAACTGACCAAGGAACTATCATGTTTGTAAATCCAAAAGAAACCCTAGTCGTCCGAATGGACCCTGCAATACTTCATGTACAAAATAACCGTGCTGTGTTAATGATGGTGAATGAAAGTGACACAGTTAGAAAGATGAAAAAGGGCCAAATTATAGGTGAGGCAGAAGAATTGGAAAAAGATAATCCATCCATTCATATGGTGGAATTGTCAGAAGTGGCCCCCACTGATACAATTGGTTGGACACCTGGTGGACTGATTGACGAATTTCGTCTTAAAGAAGCCAATATTTCTCAAAGTGAGCAAAAACAAGTTTTAGAACTCTTACAGAAATATCCTACAGTCCTCAGTACTGGCGATTCTGACGTGGGGTGTACTTCTGTTATTAAACACAAAATAGAAACCACTACTGAAGCTCCAGTACAGGTACCTGTTAGACGACTCCAAGGACCTGTGTTGGCAGAGATTGAAGAAAATTGTCAAAAATTGGAAGCTGAAGGTATAATACAGAAAAGTCATTCACCATATTCTGCCCCTGTGGTACCAATCAGAAAAGGAGATGGAACTATTCGCTTATGTATCGATTATAGGGAACTAAATAAAATAACTAAGGGCGATAGCTTTCCTATTCCCAATTTAATCGATATGTTGTTTAGTTTGCGGGGAATGGCCTATTTTTCAACAATCGATTTAGTTAAAGGCTACTACCAGGTAGAAATGGATGAGAATAGCATAGAGAAAACGGCTTTTACCACTCCCTTGTCCCATTGGGAATTTTTAAGAATGCCTTTTGGAGTGAAGAACGGACCCGCAACTTTCCAGCGAGGAATGCGGTTGGCTTTATCTCACATCCCATGGACAGAGGTGATGGTCTACATTGATGATGTTCTCATCATGAGCAAAACTTTTGCACAACACCTAATTTCCCTAGAAAAGGTTTTGAAGGCATTCCAAAGTACTGGTTTCAAAGTTAAGCCAAGCAAAACGTATTTACTGCGAAAGGAAGTTCAGTACCTAGGGCATAGAGTGTCGGAAAAGGGAATGATGCCTCTTGCGAAAAATTTACAAGGGATTCAAGATTTTCCAGCCCCTACAACAATTAGAAAACTCCGTCAGTTTCTAGGTATGATGAATTTTTATCGCCGGCACATACCCAGATGTTCTGAAATAGCTAAACCATTATTTGACCTCTTGGGAAAGAAGACCATTACCTGGACAAGCGCATGTCAAAAGGCTTTTGAAGAACTAAAGCAGCATTTGATCGAGCCTCAAATTTTGACCTATCCCGATCGATCAGAAAATGCTAAGCCCCTCTTATTATATGTAGATGCTTCTGATATAGGAGTGGGAGCCTGTTTAGCTCAACAACAAGATGGTGACGAAAAACCCATAGCTTTTATATCTACAACTTTTTCCCGGGCAGAACGGAATTATAGCACAACAGAGAAAGAAGTTGCTGCGATAAGATGGGCAGTAAAGTCCTTAAAACCATTTCTGTATGGAATTAAAGTACATATTCATACAGATCATAAACCCCTCTTGTATCTGAATAACATGCCCTTAGTAAATCAAAGGGTTGCCCGAACGTTAGAAGAATTGAACGACATCGAATATGAACTTCATTATATCCCTGGTAAGCAAAATATTATAGCTGATGCCCTTTCTCGATCTCAAGAGGGCCAGTTAACAGAATCTTTAGAACGAACTCTAAAAGTAGAGATACCACCCGGATTTACAGAAGTTAAAATGCCAGGAGGTGGCGATTCTCTTTTCCAATGTTTAGCTGTATGGATGAATGGTTCACAAGATAATCACCAACAAATTCGGGAGCCTGTAATACAAGAGTTAATAGAAAACAGAGGAAAGTATGGATTGCCTTGTGGGAAAAATAATAGAAGCATTTTAAAACAATTACAACTTCAAAAGTACTCAGGCCAATTACCAATGACACAGGCTATTGAAGCATTTGCTTCTTTGTATAAGACAAAAATTTTAGTGTATTATGGAAAAGGTGAACCACTCCGCTATGGCTCCTCTGAGGCTGAAAAAGAATGTTTCTTGTTGTGCCTGGGAGGTTTTCACTATAACCTATTAGTGAGAACGGGACCAAGTCCAGAAAAGATAGTAGATGTTAAAGAAGTTCGAGAAATAACTGAAGTAAACAATTTTGTGGAATATGATCTGTTGAATGAAAGTCTGGAAGAAATTAAAGAATTAGAGCTGACACCCCAGGTTGATACTGGTGGGGAGGTTGGTGTCATGATAAAGTTTTTCCATCTTAGTGTATGTGAAATTGACAATAATCATCTAGAAGAGTTTGACTACAACAGTGATGAAGTACGACTGTATCAAAAGCAAGATCCCTTGATTTGATCCTTGTATCGTGCCGTTAAATTTAATCGACAATTTCTAAGAGAGCTGAAACCGTTAAATAGATTCAAGAGAGAGATATTTATTCTGGAAGGAGTTTTGTATAAATATAACAAAAAGTACCAACCTACATATATTTTGCCTTTTGAAATAATTACTGATGTGGCTATTTTAGCTCATGCAAATTTTGCACACATTGGAAGAAATAAATTAATTGAACTCATAACCCGTTATGCATGGCATCCCAAAATTTATAAGATTTGTTATGATATCGCTGTATCTTGTTACAAATGCCAGAGTTCAAAAGGGTCAAATATAATACACGTACCTCCCACTTTGAAAATTGATACCAGTTGCCCATTCGAGTTGGTAGCTGTAGATTTACTCCAATTTCCTTTATCTTCTTTAGGTAATAAATATGCTTTTATAATGGTTGATCATTTCTCAAAATGGACCATAGCAGTGCCAATTAAAAATAAACAATCAAAGACTATAGCTAATGCATTTCAACGACATATGCTTCCTGTTCTCCCAAAAATACCTCAGCGGTTATATTATCAGACAATGGAAGAGAATTCATTGGTCCTGAGTTTGAGACTGTGATGCAAGAAAATAACATCAAGCATATTCTTACAACTCCCTATTCTCCCTCATCTAATGGTGCGGTGGAGAGAATAAATCGAACCATTAGCCAGTACCTCAGAATGTCCCAAGAGGATTCCGAAAATGGGATATAGAACTATCTAATGTGGTTTTAATATATAACCATACGCAACATGCTCAAACTCAATTAACCCCATGTGAAAATATACTGAAAAGGGCACATGAAACCCATGTGGGATTGCAGTGTCCCCGAAACCGGCAAACATGGAAGAGAGGACATGACAACTATAAATCATATGAACTTCATCAGATGGTAGGGTTAAAAATTCATCACCCTGGGGACTTGGTAAATAATAAATTTAAGCCTCGATATGCCGGCCCATTTGAAATTATAAAAATCAATCCCAATCAAGTAACTTATATCCTTTCATCACCCTTGGAAGATCGTCAATACAGGGTACACCATCGTCAATTACGAAAATGGCAATTGCCACCTGAATATCTTAAAAATAATAAATTATTCCAACAAAAAGGATTGGATAAACCCCAAACCTGGGATGTACCTGAGGCAACACTGGTTGCAGAGAAGGAATTACCCATGATAATACAGACTGAGAATGAAGAACCTCAAAGACAGTATGAAACAGAGAAATCCGATGAGGAAGAGGATGATGATGATGACTTCTTTGAGGGTTTCCATCTTACAGAGGAAGATAAACTCAAAACTTTACAACAAATTGAATTATTGAAAAATATTCAAGAAAATGTTATAAATGTCCTATATCCGGATTGTCCGGTCCTTTTGGAAACTTTCCAAACAAACCAAACAAGTTCAATAACAGAGAGAGCAGAAAGTAGTCTTCGAGTGAGTGAGGAGGAAAATGCTTTTCATTCTTCAGCTGAAGAAAGTGTCCTTGCTCAACCTCGAGGAACTCTCTCTGAATTTTTGCATGAACATTTGATTCGAAGTCGAACTGCTTTGAGATTACGTGCTCAGCCATTCCTAGAAAGACAATCATCACCTGGAGAGAATTCTGAAAGCTTGGACAGCTCTGTGGAGGCTATTAGGAGAAGACTTACATTGTCTTCCACAACTACAGTGGGATCTCTAGACTCTCCAGAGAGTGTACAATCTAGTAGAGAAGTAGAAATAGAAAGAATTCCAGAATCTGATTTTTCTGGTTTTTCGGTGGATGATACAAATGATGTGGAACCTATTCCTGATAAGCCAATGACTCGATCACGTGGGAAATGTTTGGAGCTTCCCCATGTGCAAAAATATATATTAGAGCGAAGACGAATTGATAAACAATAAAACCTTTTTTTTTTTGTAAATAAATAAATAAAAAAAAATAAATAAAAAAAAAAATAAATAAAAAATAAATAAAAAATAAATAAATAAATAAATAAATAAATAATTAAAATAAATAAATAAAAATAAATAAATAAATAAATAAATAATAAATTCATAAATAAATTACATTATTGGGTGGGTGCATCTTAAACATTGTCTAATTATTTTGCCTTGAATGTTTTTAACAAATTTTTATTTTTAGGTACTTGTCATTGGACATTCATGGGTGTCTGATTTCCAAAACCACCCTGATCGAGATCGCATTGAACCACCAGCAACCACAGTTCATTATGCTGCCTATCCTGGGGCTAATTTAGCCCAATTGAAGGAAAAACTACCAGATGTCTTAGATGGCTCTTACAACCTTGTTATGGTGTTTTCCTTGATTACGGAGGCTTTCACCCGGATAAATTACGGTGGATCAAGAACAAAGAAGCCGTATTACCTGACTATTAAAAATCAGTCCTTTTTCCTTCCGGGATTTGTAAAAAGTTTTGATGACTTTGTGAAGAGGTGCAGAGAGATTAATCCCACGGTGGTTGTCTATTTAATGGTCCCTCCTTTCTTGGACCTTGTGTATCACAACCAACTCGAGTCACAAAAATTTCCCTTCTTCTTGAAGCGTCAATATGAACAAGATCCAGATTATACCCCAGAAATACTTCACCAAATGGTGATGGAAGTACACCGTAGCTTGCAAGAGTTGAGAGGAAGCAACATTCACTGGACCTCAAAGCAAGTTTTCCCAGTGATCTACGCCATTCAATCTCTAAGGCAGAAGGAACTTATTCGGCCCTTCACCACAGGTCAAATGTATACTCTTGAAAATCGTGGGTTCCTGAGAGATGGAGTGCACCCAAAGAACATCTTGATTGAGAAACTATGGCACAGAATGAATAACGCTAATTGTTTTTCTGGTCTTCCTCTGCCTACAGCTCCAGTAGAAACAAGAACTAATGTGACTGTCCCTATTCTTCTTCAGGGTCGAATTGGGAGAATAACTCACCCCGAAGCATTTTTTGGTATAAGAGACAGAGAACCTAGAGAATCTAGGGAACCACCAAGCGAAGAGTCTGCTGTTGTTGAGGGACAGCCACCTACTCAAGACAGAACCGATAATAATAGGCCATCAACATCAAATCAGGTTCCTTTGCCGGAATCACAGGCTGAGGAGGTCCCTATGATAGTTGAAGGAAACCAAGAGTCAGGTGGGAGAGTTGCATCTCCTCGTAGGTTAGTAACCCGTACCATTTACCAGCCAAGGTCACAGAGAAGAAGTACAACAGCAGTTAGACTCCATAGAAGTGACAACCGTGGAAGAAATAGGGCAAATAATGATATGGGAAGTAGTAATAGAAGAAGACAAGTCACTCCAAATAGGGAAAGAAGAATCCATCGTCTCACAAGAAGAAATGAGCAAGAGTTAAGGCAAAGAATAACCCGTTTTGTCCTCCAGTCACAAGGGTTTTTGTTGGCCCGAGGTCAAGATTTGCCAGAAGAGGACCTCAGGGAAATTATAAAAAGATTGATATAATTTGGGTAATTTACCCACAACAATTTTAACAAAAGAAAGTTTTATTTTTGTTTTGAAAAACTAAGAAGAATGTTTTTATTTTTGATTGAAGAAGCAAAGAATTATATTTGTTGAAAAGGATTTGAAGAATTTGAAATATTCATGTTTTAACCAAGAAATTATTATTTTTTGAAGAATAAAGAAATTATTATTTTTGAAGATTAAATGTCTAAGAAAAGGAATAAATGATGAATATAGGAGCATAAGGAACCTGTGGAAAAGTTGACTTTCCAAGAGGAAATTGTGCAATTTGTGCTGCAAATTAACAGTAAGTTTTGCTCCGTTGTTTGGCAACAAAACAACGGGTGGGGAGGAATGAAGAGGTTTCACCCTTTCATTTCTGTTTTTCAGTTAAAAAGCACTAAATCATAAGTGATTGTTTTGCCACAAAGGGCTTACAAAGATCTTGCCAATTGCAAAGGACCTTCAAACCATTTTTATTTAAATTCATTATTTGGAAAGAGGTGTGGCTTCTCATCTCTCCCTGCCCCCCTTATCAAAGGTTTGTTTTATTTCCGACTTGTGCAATGCAACCTTTGTAACACCAGTTTCATTACCTTAATATAATTTTGTATTAATATACTTTTGATAACTAGCTTCATTTTTTTATAATTTCACTTCACTTTTGCATTTTTGTTTAAATTCCCTTTTTCATTTCTGGTGTTTTGATATTGCACTTTTGCATTTTTCCTGCACTAACCATCTTTTTTTTACCGCCTGCATGAGCATGAATATATGTATATATACATATATGGGTGCACATGTGGGTGGTCACAGTCAGGGAAAGATAATTTATCATATTTCAGGGACCCGGTCTGGGAGGCTGTTGTGTGTGATTTTTCCTAGGCCATATTCTAGAAGTCTTACTCCATACTCTTTCACAAGACCTAATTTCTACTACTTTTCACCTATAAAGAATAAAGATGGTTAACTCCAAGGTTGGATATTAAATATAATACTATATAAACATATACTTAATGTATTGGACATAGTATTATATTTGATTAATAAATAGGATTTCTTAATAAATTAAATAAACATCATTATACTTTGGCTATAATAATAAAAGCAAACGTTAAATATATAATCTAATAATATAATATAATAATATATATATATAAACATATAAGTGGGTGTTCTGTATTTGAACGTGATAAAACTGTAACTATCTTAATTTATTATACAAACTCAGTTGGTGCTTATGTGTGTGGTTTTTTTTATTAGTGAATTAATCTAGTTCTAAATTGACAACCTAATAAAATATAGCTAATGTAACTTAATAAATTTTTATAATCGAATTACGCAATTAAATCTTATTTAAAAGTTATATTGGTAATTTTCTATTATATTAGTTATTTTTAGTAATCTATTGTGTGTGTGTACCAAATAAAGCTGGGAATAAGGCGTGCATGTTGGAGTAAGTGTGAGAGTGGTGTGTTAATTTGTAAATTCTTTCATGTAAATAACTAAAACCTATTATAATTAAAAAGCTATTAAATATATAAAACATTAAAAATTCTTCTGCTTATTCTTTTTCTAAAGTTGAGTGTCATTTTTGGTGTAAGTTCTTAAATCATATGAGTCTGTCTGTACCCAGGTACGTATTTCCTTTAGTTGTGTGGGCATTACTTGTTTTTATATGCTTCTCCTTCTTTAAATTAACCCCATCGTAATCATTTTAGGCTTTCGAGCAGCAACGCAGGTCAGGTAGAAGCTACCATTCCTCACCTTAAAAAATTTGGGGACGATTCCTTGGCCTACAAACAAGGTAGGCATCATTATTTAATTTAAATTACTGATCTACGGTTTTTCCACTGCCATTATAATTTATACATTTTCATTCTTTTTCGTCTAGACTTTTAATATAATATTTGGTACGAAATCGTTCTCTTCACAACAATGTAATATCCAGACAAGCAAGGAAAGTATAGGCTCTTCTTGCCGGTGTAAACTTCTTCTGTATAATTTTTCTTCTGTATTATTTTTCTTCTGTATTATTTCTTCTGTATTATTATCCTCACAAAAATAGTTATAAAATCTTGGCATCAAAATTTATAGTAGAAAAAGAAGGATGATTTGTGTAATTTACTCAATTCTGAAACAATACAATTAATTTAGTATATACCATTTTATTCCTCCCCACCCGTTGTTGAGACAACAACGTGGGTTTGTTTTAATCAGGTTACAAATAACCTTTCCTTAGTTCTCTTATCGTTTTACTTTAAGGTTACAAATAACCATTTTAACTTATTATTATTATTATTATTATTATTCTTTTAATTATCATTATTATCGTTACTATTATTTTTTATTATTATTTATTATTAATATTATTCTATTTTTATTGAGGTATTTTTGCAATTATAAATTATTTATTTGGAAAACTTGAATAACTTTAAAAATAAATTAAATAGATTATCTAATGTGTTCACTTAATATGTTGAAATTAAATTTTTTTCATTGTGTCATTGTTTTATTTTAATACTGGAGTAATTTATTAAAATATTATTATTAACCCTTATATATATATATTTTTGCTTAGCCACCCTGCTTGCGTTTGTTATATTTTTCTGCAGCATGGAAACTACTAAGTGATCAGCAGTTTCGCGGTTTTGTTTATTCATGGTCAAATCTGACTCATGATTTTCCCCACCTTTGGGATTGTTGTGTCCAATGGTGAATAGTGAAAAGAGCAGGGAGAAGAAATCGCAATAGTAAGTTCTCTTTTCGTTCCTTTGAATTTTCTTTCTTTGCTATTTCAATTTTCAGACCGATACCATTTCATTTGGTAGCAGAGCGTAGTTTACTGCGTCTCTGCTGGTCTTTCTGGTTCATGAATGCGAACAAATAAGATTGCGGGTTTAATCCTTTCACAAAATAAACTTCTCTATTCGAAAAAATAAATTCTTTTCTACACTTTTCTTTTTCTTTCTTTTATTGAACATTTATCAAAATGGATAAAGACGCAATGAATGAGTATTTGGAGAAAATCAAAACTCCAGAACATATCATAATATAATATATATTAATAATATATAATATATAACTAACTTGGCTTGATGATATATATATATATATATATATATATATATGTATATATATATATATATTAGGGCCTGGTCGTAATAACCCCCCCCCCCTTCGATATTCTAATCGATTAATAAAATATTTATATTTTATGGGGAATATTGAAACCATTATTGATTTTTTTTAAAATAATTTTATGATAGCATGTGAAGTAAGTTACTATATTTATTATGTTTTATTAAATTATTAAAAGTTCTACTAAAAGAAATTGAGAAGCATTTCGAAGCAGAAACATTAATAATATCTGACTCGTGGGCTGGCATATAAGGATATCGACAAGATTCCAAAAATGAAATATCGACATATCCCTGTTAACCATTCTACAAACTTTGTCAACCCTGGGAATGGAGCTCATACACAGAAGATTGAATCATTATGGTTTCAGGAGAAACAACGCAATAAAAAGGAATGTAGAACAGATACAAATTTAGTTTAAATCTATTCTTTCATTTGATTTGCTAGATGATACTAGTGGAAAGATTATTGAAACAAATTCTTTGTTGATATTTTAAATTTCAGCCACCAACAATAAATATTATGAGACTTTATTTTAATGTTATTATTTAATAAATGTAATTGAAATAATTTTATTTTATTAAAATTAAATTTAAAAATCAGATATTTAAAAAGAAATAAAAATAATATAGTAAAGTTACTTCACATTTTATCAAAAAATTATAAAAAAAAAAAAAAGGACCCAAATTTATTAAAATTATAAATTAAAAATATCGATATTATTATCGATAAATATCGAAGGGGGTATTAAGAACCAGGCCCTAAATATATATATATAATATATATATATATTATATATTATATATTATATAGTATATACTATATATATATTTATATATATATATACTATATATATTATATACTATATATATAATATTTATATATATACTATTATATATATATACTATATATATAATATATAGATATATAACTATAGTATATATATATATATATATATTATATATATATATATATATATATATATATATATATATATATATATATATATATATAGGGCTTTCTTTTGTTTTTGTCCCCGTAAACTATATATATTATTTTTTTTAATTATATTTTTATTTTAAAATATCGATTATTTTTAATAATATCGATATTACTGTTGTTTAAAAATATCAATTATTTTTATTTTTATTGATAAATTTAAAGATGTTAATTTTTTTAATAGTATTTAACATTCTGTGAAGTAACTTTTTATTAATAAACGATAACTTTTAATTTTTTTTTTTGCAAAGATATTGATTTTGGGTCTAAAAAGCCAACCACATGGCAATGAAGCATTGTTAAACTTCAAGCATATTAATTCGAAAGAAAAAGCAATTATATTTCTAATGAATCATGGAATACTTCACTCTTCAAGAATGTTTAAGAATAACCATACAATGAAACTTTCATTAAGTACTAATAAGGATAGATGGAGATGTCATTTAAAGAATTGTGAACAAGAAATACGCTTGCGAAAGGACACATGGTTAGAATCTAGTAACCTAGCTTTTGAAACTATCATATATTTCATATTTTGTTGGTGTAAAAATTTTTCAACAAACACATTAAATATATATCGATTACCGGGCCAATTCCAAAGAAGGAAAAATAAAAATTATCGATATGACAAATAATCAATATTGATATTATAAAAATAATCAATATCGATTACCGGGCCAATTCCAATAAAAATATCATTATTATAAATATCGATATTATAAAAAATAATCAATATCGATTACCGGGCCAATTCCAAAGAAGGAAAAATAAAAATAATCGATATTATGACAAATAATCAATGATATATAAAAATAATCAATATCGATTGCCGGGCCAATTCCAATAAAAATATCATTATTATAAATATCGATATTATAAAAATAATCCAATATCTGATACCTGGCCAATTATTTAAAGAAGCAAAAATAAAAATAATCGATATTTATGACAATTATAATGCATATGATGTGGTATAAAAAATAATCAAATTCGATAACTGGGCCAATTCAATAAAAAATATCATTATTATTTAGAAATTGATATTACGTAAAAATAATCAATATCGCACTTACCGGGCCAATTGCCAAAGAAGGAAATAAATAAAAATAATCGAGTATTATGGAAAAATTAATCAATATTGATTATTATAAAAAATAATCCAATATCGACTTACCAGCCAAATCCAATAAAAATTGGATATTATAAATGTACGATATTTATAAAATAATAATCAATATCGATTACCGGCCAATCCAAGGAAGGCCCTATACTATATATAATACTTATATATATATAATATATATATATATATATAATATAATATATATTATATATATATATATATAATATATAATATATATATAGTAGATATAAATTTATATATATATTCGCATTTATTGATATATTAATTTGTACTTTTTTTTATTGTATATTATATTATATTACGCCTCATAATATGGTTTTTACAAATTTTTATTTTCTTTGATATTATTTACGTACACTTTGTCCTAAATATCGATTCCTCGAAAATTAGGAAAAAAAATCGTGATTATAAAAAAATAGGATATCAATCACTGGATATTATCGATAATCTGAAACGCATTTCCACAGTGATTCCTCATCCCTACATGAATGGAAAAAAGCCGAATTATTATGATTTTCAGAGCGTTAATATTAATATTTTTAATGAAAATATTAACTCAAAATAAACCCAAATGCGTAAAAAAAACTTCAAATAATTTTTTAAAACCATTTTTGTAAATGAAATATTTATAATTTTAATATACTATGTACGTGAACTCAAGTCAGTGATACTAAACAATTACCTATACAGTATATATATATATATATCATATAGCTAACTATATTATATATATAATTTAATTTTTTGAACATTAAAATTTTTAAAAAATATATTTACCCAATTTTTTTCTTTATTTAATTAACTATGATTGATATTAAATTTTATTTTAATCATTAAAAAAATATAAATTATCGAAAGAAAATTTTTATTAATAGCCTATATAAATAATCAGAAAAATACATGGATAGTGTTATCCCGAAATAAAAAAAAAAACTGAAATTAGTCATTTTTTTTTTATCCTTATTTTTTAATTTTTTACTGAACATATACATTTAAAATGTACTAGTTATATATATATATATATATATATTTATATATATTATATATATTATATAATAACATTAAACACATATATATTTTTATTATTTACTATAGTATATATATACTATATTTACTATTATATATATATTATATATTATAATAATTATTATATATAACTAAGTATATATATTATATATATATATATAAATATATATAATATATATAATATATATATATATATATATATATATATATATATATATATATATATATATATATAACTTTTTAAGAATTATTTGGCACCATTTTTGTAAATTAAAAGTTTATAGTTTTAATACAATTGTTTGGTTAACACTTTGTCACAATTAGCTACATAATTACCAAATCAATTACCGGGCCCTAACCCTAAATAATTATCATAAACTGCATGTTGCATGTCATTGTGGGACTGGGTAGATTGTTTGCAAGAGGAAGGTTTACATATGGGACGAGCCATTCAAAGGAAATGACAGAATTTGCATATTTTAACTTGGACAATCTTGATAGACCCATGTAGCTTCTAACTGCCATCTAATGTGTTGACAAAAATGATTCTCAAACGACTGCTGTCCTTCTTACATGATGGAAATATAATAAAATCAAAGCGCGTTTTGGAAGAATTTCTCAACAGTGCATATCAATAGATTAGAGAGATATTAAAGAAACCTTTATAAGAGATGAAAACCTAACAAATCTTCTTGGATATAGAGAAGGCTTATAACAAAACTTGGGTATATGAAATCATATAATTTTGTTAAAACTACACAATATTGGCTTGAGGGTCAACCTGCCAATATTTATTAAGAATTTTCCAAAATTTCCAAAACTATAGACAAAAGTTCGTACACTAGTTCTATCTGCAGACAAAGTGACAGGGTTGCCAGCTATTTTCATTTTAATTTGAGGGCAAGTCATACAATGAAAAAAAAAAAGGTTAGAAAAAAATTAACTAAAAAACAATATTTAAAAGTTAAAATATTAGAACAGTAAAGCCGTTTTGTTCCATATTGTCATTTGTGCTTACAAGCGGTAAGAAATGCTTACACAGTTTCTTAGCACGATAATTTTTCGTACACAAAGAACAAGGTGGCTTTACAAGATTTCACTTTATATTTGTGTTTTAACAAAACAATTGGATATCAGCGTTTATTAATAATAACCTTGGTTGGAGGTCTGATTCAAATGTATAGAGAACGGTATAAAGGGCAATCTCCAATTAACCAAAAAAAAAAAAAATAGAAAGTCTATATTATAATAAATTGATCAACATGGATCTGTGATGAGTTTTAAAGATTTGGGAAGGGAAAAGTTGATTTTGTTGAACGAACATCATCTTAAGTGTCACAAATTCAAACAAGCCTACCACGTTATGAAAACGTTATCATTTGATATCTTTACAAATATATCAAACTAGAAAAAGTATGAATGCCACAAACATTTGGCACAATCTTATTATTTTAAAAATCAGACTTTGACTCATATATATATAATATATATCATACTGTTCAATATATATATATTAGTAGTATATATATATATTTATATATATATTATATTATATTATTAGTTATTATTAGAGATATATATAAATAGTATATATATAATATGTTACTTTATTTATATATAATATATTTATATATTAATATATATATATATACTAGTTATATATAAGTGTGAGAAATATTATATATATGAGTAAAACTTAAGTTTGTCTTCGTGCTCGTCAACGATCTCACTACTCGAAATTATATATCGATACCGATATCTATCGACATCATATATTATATATATATATATATATAGTTAGTATTATATAGATAGTATATATATATATATATGATATATTATATATATTATTCTACATAATAAAATAAAATAGCCTATATATAAAGCGTCTATTAGTACATTAGGCTCTATACTTAGTAATATATATTCGTATATATATATAAAATATGTATAGTATATATATAGTAATGTATATATATATATATATATTATATATAATTATTATATAATATATATATATATATTATATATATATATTATTATAATATATATATATATATTATATTATATATATATATATATATATAAATATATATATATATATAAAGTGATATATATATATATATATATAGTATAGCTTATATATAACTAACTAATATTTACTTATAAAATATATAATTATTAATTATATATCAAATATTGTATATATTTATATATGATATATCTATATCTATATATATATTATAGTATATATATATTATATCAGCCTCTAGAAGAGCCACAATCCCATATCTCAAAAACTACAACAGTACCGGGAAAAGGAAAAACATTTGCTGGAATTGCTGTTACATTTAGTGCGGAAAAAATGTAAAAAAAAAAATGATTGAATACAATTATCATAGTAATATGAGTAGAAAGCCTATTTAGAGACATTTTTATACGTAATAAATAACACGTTAAAATAAATAGGAAAAATGGCCTAAATTTTTGTTTGATTTTTTTTTTTACACTAATAGATTACCCAAGGGAATAGTGACAGTGCATCCGATGGCAGGAGTCGGGTCTCTCGGTGACCTTATCCCGGTTGGGAACTACGTGGTGACTACTTCCCCCCCTCTGGAGAGGTCTCCCGGAACCCCCGACTCTCTTTAGGTATAATCTCGGGTGTTCGCGGGGGCTGTTTCCTTCCGCCCCTCCCCTACGGGTATGGGGAAAACGTCCCCCTGTGTCCCCGTCGGCTCGAGCGCCCCCTAATTGCTGTGTAATACCTTTACAAAATAAGTTATATAATTAGTTTGGTATCCCCCGCGGGCTCGAGCTCCCCCCCCCAAAAAAAAGCAATTTTTATTTTGTTTTTTCATTATATTTTTATTTTGTTTACATTTTGGCCTAACAAACAATTTTTAGCAAGGATTCCAAGAAATGTATTCCCTTTTACCCCTGTAGCTATTTGTAGTTTTTGAATATGGATTAGTGGCTTCTTCTAGAGGCTCTGCCCAATATACTCATATATACATTAAACAAATTAAATTAATCAATCCTATAACTGTTGCTTTTATCACTGGACATCTAAATAGGTTACTACCCTTGAAACCGTTTCGTTATGTAAAAAGAAATACATAATTAAAAGGCATCAGTGTAATATAAACTCTAATATTTTGAAAAAAAAATATTTGGGAGAAACAGTATACTTCGAGCCACAATGTTTACTAAGTACAATAAAAAATTAAACTTTTCTCCTACTTCTGCATTCACATTCTTTTGGGACACTTTTCTACAAACCTTTTATCTAGTATCAAATAAGAATGTTGGCAGCATTTGCTAACACGATATAAATCATTCTCACAAATTTTAGAAATAAAGTCCTTCAAATTTCATAATTTTCAGAGAAATTGGAACAAAAAATCCGTGAACCTAATGAAGTAAAACACAGGTAAAAAAAAAAAATTTATGACCTCAAATTTATATATACAGTCGTATATTTGAGAAAGGTTCCCAATAATTCACACATTTGCAATTAAAGTTCATCTTTTTGACCTATATATATAAATATATAGATATATATTATAATATAAGGTAAATATATATTATATATATATATATATTATATACCTATATATATATATAGTGTATATATATTATTATATTACTAGATAATATTTATTTAGCTATATAGATATTCTAAATATAAATATATCATATATATATATAATATAGTGAGTTAGATCATCAATGAGGATATATATATATATATATATATTAATTATATATATAATCTTCAAAACTTTTACTATTTATTTATTACTTATATTTATTATTTAAGTTATATATATATTTTGTGTATTATATTATATAATTATAATATATAAAATATACATATTTATTATATATTTATATATTATGATATATATTATATAGTTACTTCTACACTACGCTTTATAACTACATAAATATATATAACACTAACATCCTATAACTTAAATATATATATATATTATATATATCTAATAACTATAATATTTATGGAAATTTAATAAAATTTAAAATGTCAATATAACATAATATATAAAACTAATTTAATATTATTTAATATAGGTATATATAATAGTATATATAATTTAAACAATAAATATATAACTATATTCACTATCTTTTATCTGATAATAAATAACATTTAATAAATATCATAATATATAATATATAAGTATATTATATACAATACTATCTACTTGTTTGTGATTTTTGTGTGTGTGTGTGCGTCGTCGTGTGTCAGATGCGACTAATGCTTATGGTGTTTGGACATGTGCTAGATCGAGTGAGAAAATTTGATAAAGAGAGGATGAAACGCATATGAATGAGAGTGGTTATTGGTGTGAAGAAAGGGGTAAATGAGAGAATAAATAATGTATGTTGAGATGTAGCATGTGGATAAAGTGGAAATCATGAATGATAGTCGGTTGTTAGCGGAAGTTGGTTATAAGTGATGTCGAGTGTGTTGGTGAACCGACTCCGTGCGGACCTTAAATAGAAAAAGCTGTACTGACTCAGTAAACGAATACTTGAATGCAATAAAATGTAACTACTAGCAGCATGAGTAAGTGGCTGCAGTCATATAGGAGAGAATGCGGGGTCTTTGTAAAATTGGACAGTAATGGTGGGTGCATGCCGGCAGGGGTAAAACAACGTACAAACTCGTCCCCGTTCAGGAAGGTCCCAACTCGATGCATTTATATTTTCTGTCTGTGACAGCTCTCACTAATTAATGGTACAGAGGGGGCGGTTAAGGCTGGGGCTTTTCTTTTTTCCCGGACGGGTTTGTCATTTCTCCTTTACTGCTTTTCTTTTCCGATTGCATGACACGCACCTTACCCCCAACATAGAAAAATAGGATATACAAAAAGAAAAGAACAGAAAAACTTATTATATATATAAATCACTATAATATATGAAACAACACTGTACTAATAATAAAATTATAACTTTTCATTTATGACAATTTATCTTCATTATCTAAAATATAATATTAACTAAAACGTTCTTTATTAAAACTCAAAATGATAATAATAATATATTTAACTAAGAATGCTTATTACTCTCTCGTCCTTCATCATGCTAATAAAGAGTTTTCTCAATTTTATTACATTACTTTTATACACTTCTACACTCCAGTAATGCAATTATTCCTATATATATATTATTAATGACTTATTATGTGTGTAAATTAACCAAACCATTAAGTAGAGCAATAAACTTTTTTTATCTTATACTTGTCTTAACAGTATATCTCTTATTGGGTCCTTATTTTCTCTAGGAGAACTTTACAGTACTATTCCTATTAGATATCCTTCTCCTCCCTCGGGCTATCTTTGTAGAATCAAATCCTGTGGTATGAACACGATGTAGATATCCTCCACGGCGTTGAATTCCGAGAGTATTTAACTGAATCAATCCGGCAACCCCAATGGTAACTGTTAGTCGGCAGATAGAGAAAGGCACTATATGGAGACCTGAAACAATGGGGGGCCTGTTAAGATTATCCGAAGGAAACATGGTGTACTTGTCAGAGCAAACTGGAACCAACAAGGGTAGCTGTAGAAAAGATTGAAAAGCAAAGGGGCCTGTAAGAAAACTGAAGGAAATGGAGGTCAAGCTAATTAAACCTCAGTACAATCTTATGTGGTTTGTGAAATTCTCTCTAAATAAATGTATACTTTGCAAATCTTTATTCTTAGGTAGGTCTCCTCCAACTTCTATATATATGTTGAATATTAATTACATTTTGATATTTCTATATGATTACTTTATGACATCTCTGAACCATTTATCTGGTATTCTATTGATTATTAATATCTTAACAATGGATTTTAGGTCAGATCTTTTAGTAACTCACTACATTTCATAAAATGCCATGCAGGTTCTAGTTGATTACAATAATATTAGTTATATCTATAGCTATACAGGTAGTTTAAATAGTTATATTGGTTTATCCGTTTAAAATTATAACACTTTGCATAGGATGAGTACACTTTCTAGCCACTATAAAGTTTAATATAAAGTTACACCTAAGAGGTATAATATTACGCCCTGGTGCAATTACTACATTTACTTTTCATTAAAATAGAAGCCCCTTTTTCTATACCAGAATTTGTTTTTATAAATAATTTATCAGCTTGAAACATTATCTTAATAATAATTTACTAAATATGTTTGGTATATTATAGTTTTTTTATTTATGACCACAAACATATAATGTTTTAATACCCACCATTTTTCATTTTTTCCATTCTCTTGCACTATAATACATGTATTATCCTATGCCTATTTTATAATGTTTTTATTTATTATTTTGTTAAAAAATTATTAAACTGACTAAATTTCATGGAAATATTGTTTGAAAGCCATTTAAGGAAACATATTGGGCAATTTAAGTTTTTATTTAAGAAAAAAAATATGTTTAATACTTAAAGTTATAATGTATCTGTTATAATGATTACTTGAGACACTTTATCAAAATTTTTATCTTTTTAGGAAGAAAGTTTGGAATGAATTATTGATATTTTGAAAGATATTTGATTAGGGTTGGACGAGAACCGGAATTTTTCGCACCGCACCGCACCGCACCGCACAGCTCCGCAACGCCCCGCACAGCACTGCACCACACCAGGGTAAGCACACAACGCACCACGCCGCACCGCACAGCACCGCACCTCTATGTTTCAATGCACACCTCTCTCCACACCACGCACCGCACCGCACCGCACCGCACCGCGCTGCACCTGGAACGTTGGCCAACCCCACATTTGAAACACGATTTAAAAATAACAAATTAAAATGTTTTAATAAATATGATAAAAATTTTCAAAATCAGTTTAAGTCTGGTATACCTGTAGACCGTTCTTAGTGGCGTATCAACGATCAGTTAGGAAAGGTGTGAAATTTCAGAAAGCTATCAAAAATAGGATGCGAAACATAAAATTAATTTTCAGCATCAATTTATGTCATCTTCTACATCTAAAAAGATAGTTACAATGGAAGATTTGTTTTTCTCAATGTACCTAAATCTAAATCATTAAAAGCAGGAGTAAGACAGGGAATTATAAAGTAATATGGAATCTATATGTGTGATAAGTTCCCATCACAAGTTTAACGATTACCCAAACGCATATCGATCAAATATAATCACTCATACCACATTTAATATTCCTTTGTTATTTATCAGTATTAACCAAATCTGAAGTTGTATTATACCTGATAAAATATAATTACGTTATTAATTTATTTTTATTAACACGTAAATAGTTGATAAAAGATTTCTAGCAAAGTTTAACCGAACAATAGTTAATGCGCTATATTATTAGTTAGTATTTCTAATACCTATGAGAATTGAAGAATTAGATTATCTAAATACTCCCATGATTTTAAAGAAGTACAGAACATAGAATAGTAGGTTTAAGTAGGTAAGGAACCTTTTTTATATACAACTAAAACTATCTTCATACACGACCAATAAAAATATAACAATGAAGAATATATAAATTTAAAATAACCTAATAAATAAAAGTACTATTCCCATTGAACCTTTCAAAATATACTATACATATAGAATTAAGAATATTAAAATAATAAATAATAATACAAATTAATAAATTAACTTTGAAATATAATACATATAAAATAAAATAACCAATAACAATTAATAACCAATATTAATACAAAGTAGCTAATATATAAAGTAAACAAGAACTAGAACAAAGTATAAAAAGAAACAAGATATTCAAGTTAAACAAAAAAGAACAAGATAAAGAGATACATCTTTTCATAAGAAAAGGCCTATAACAATCTAAAGAACCAATAACAAAAATAAAGATAAAGAATAAGAAGAAGAATTTTATAAGTACAATAGAAAACTACTACTACTTCTACTATACTACTACTACTACTAATATACTAATTAATTAAATAATAATTAAATAAATAAATCAACATATTTTTATAATAATATAATTGTAAATATAATAATATAAAATTATAATAATAATCAATAATCATATAATAATTAATAAATACAAAACCTATTATTAAACGACAATTTATGTTTATATTTTCTAATGCATTCCCATTAATGGTATTATAGATGCGTTTTATAACTAACTCGCTAAGCCCGTTTATCATGATCACGCTTACCTAGCAATCGACCTGTGAATGACATAATTCTATATGACGATATTGCAGTAATTTATATGAGCTTATTATTATATTAGTAATTATATATTCATTTAATTTAATTATTATTATATTATTCTAATTTATTTAAGTTAATATCGTGCTAATAATATCTATACTAATATTATATAATTACTATATATTATATTATAATTTATTAGTTAAGTAGTTAGATTATCTGTTCTCTGGAGTACTGTCATAATTGATAGTAGATAGTAGATAGCTCTATTCCACGTAGTAAATACCTTTCATTATTTTCTTTTTTTTTGGTTAGTTAATAGTCCTATTATTACTTATGATTCACAGTAACATGCCTTCCCTATCAGTTCACCTTTCTCTTTATTATCCTTTTCGTAGTAGAAGTCCAAGGTAATGTTAAGAAGCCAGGTTCGTGGTAGCTGGTAGTTATAACCAGTAGGTATAGGCAAAAGAGTAATGTATGTTCACTGTTGTTAATATCTTTTTATTGTTTTTTCTCAGATGAGAATATAAGAGTGAGAGCTTGTTCGTTACGCTAGCTTCATATAAGTAGAAGTTACCTCATATAGTATTCTTAGTTATCAGTAAATGAGTTATTGTTTGTTGACCATATTATTCGTTAATTATTTTTTTCCGTTGGAACCAATCCTCCTTACTAAATAGCTTAGTCAGTGTTAAAGTAGTTAAGTCTAGTTAGTTAATCAATAAGTTTTAAATAATTTTATCAAAGTCTTTTATCTACGTATCGTTATATGAAACACGAAACTCAAGAATACTAAGATATCTTGTTATTTCTGCAAAGTAGATATAAAACATAAACCCTAAAGTGATAGACCAAAATAAGTTTAAAGCAGATTATATAATAGAATTATCTGATAATGTTATCAATAAAATATTTCTCATTCTATCTGTACGGTTTCCATCTGCGGAAAAATAATGTAAATCAGTAGTCCCGTACGAAAAAGAAAAATAATATTACATGTAAAGTTAAGAGTAGTAGTACAATAGAATAGCTAGCAGTTCAATTGCGACGTAGTAAAATTATATTGATAGATATTATAAATAATTTCACACTTGGATAATTATTAAATCTAAAATTTAACAGTTCCCAGGAGACCTTGTTCAATACTCATGCAATAAAAAACTCAAAATTTATAGCCAGACATTCAAGTTTTATAAAAAGGTGAATATGAAATTATATACTATTTAAAGTCATCCTGTAGCGTAAAAGATAAATATAGTTATTCTCCCACTTTAATATTTAAATCCTACCGGTTTCTTAAACGTTTTCTTTGGATGAAATAATAATTATAGTGCTTGAAACATGAGGGTCCTTGTTAGTTGTTTTTGATAATATTATCTTTGAAATTGAACTACCAGTTCTGAAGACTATACACGATTATAGGACTATATTATATAATAAGTATATTAATAAATTATACTTATATATATGTAATATAATATAAATATATACTATATATAAATTACTTATTATATCATAATTAGTATATTTATATAATATAATAGTATTATATTATATATCATATAATATATTTCAGAATATAATATAAATAGATAATATATAAAATAATATATATATAATATATATATATATATATATATATATTATATATAATAATAATATTATAATATAATAATAATACTATGATATAATAATATATATATTATCTTTGGTCTAGAATTCAACAGATTCTAAAAATATATTTTCTCCCCACTTATAATTTCATTAACAAAGAAATGTATGTTTGACCCCATCAGCGTCGCGCTCACAAGAAAGAGAGAGAGGAGAGGGAGGAGAGAGAGGAGAAGGGAGAGGAAGAGAGTCGGAGCGGAGAAGGAAAATGGGAGAGGAGACGAGAGAGAGAGAGGAGGAGGAATGAGGGACGAGGAGAGACGGAGGGCGGAGAGATAGGAGAGAGAAGAAGAAAGATGAGAGGAGAGAGCAGAAGAGAGAGAGAGAGAGAGAGAGAGGAGAGAGAGAGAGAGAGAGGTGGAGGCAGGCAACATATAGACAAATTCATCACATCAGAAGAGAGAGAGAGAGAGGAGAGAGAGAGAGAGCCAGAGACGAGAGAGAGGGAGAGAGAGAGGAGGGAGGATGAGAGAGTGGCAGGCAGGACAGATATCAGAAAGAAATGATGCTAGGCACAAATTAGCTGTAGGAGAGAGGAGAAGGAGGGATAACTCTGGAATCAGGCCAGAACAGGATTATGCAATACTCAGAGAGAGAGAGAGCAGAGCGAGCAGAGAGAGGCAGAGAGAGAGAGAGAGAGAGCAGAGAGAGAGAGAGAGGAGAGAGAGAGAGGAGCTCTTTTTTTCATGTCTAAATAACAGCCAACCTGATTAATAATCCTCGGTGTTTTTGCGAAACGTCATTTTCATGGCGAGGAAGACAGAAAGGACAAAAGTTCGCAACAAATCAACCAATTTAGGAAGAGAATGTCTTTGAAATTGACCCATTATTATTGATATGCACTCATTACCAAGTAATAATAATGATATTAATAATAATATAATAATGATAATAATATAATAATATAATAATAATAATAATAATAAAATAGTAAATAATAATACATAATAATTCATAATAATAATAATAATAATAATAATACAAGAACAGAAGAAGAAGCAGAAGAGAAGAGAAGAAAAGACAGAAGGAAAGAAGAAGAGAAGAAAGAAGAAGAACGAAGAAGAGAAGTAAGAAGAAGAAGAAGAAGAAGAAGAAGAAAGAACAAGAAGAAGAAGAGAAGAAGAAGAAGAAAGAAGAAGAAGAAAGGAAGTTTATTATTAGCATTATTATTATTATTTATCTATTTTTATTATTATTAAGGAGCGCCAAGATTTGTGGATAGAGGGAAAAGAACAATAATTCCAAGAATCTTTTAAAAGAACATTTTTTTCCAAAGAAAACTTTTTACAGGAATTTTTGTTTGTTTTTCTTTCGGTCGGTCCATATGAATCACTCCGAGTACTTTCCTGTTTCCTTCGCTTTCTCAGAAACTTAAACACCCATGCCTTTCAACTCTCTCTCTCTCTTCTCTCTCTCTCTCTCTCCTCTCTCTCTCTCTCTCTCTCTCTCTCTCTCTCTCTCTCTCCTCTCACTCTTCTCTCTCTCTCTCTCTCCTCTCTCTCTCCTCTCTCTCTCTCTCTCTCCTCTCTCTCTCTCTCTCTCTCTCTGCTCCTCTCTTCGTCAGGCACCTACAGTTGCGTATTGTTTCATGCATATTGCTGAAACTAATTTCGTTTAGAATTCTAGATTACTTATAAGGAAAAATGTTTCGCTTCAAATAATAATTTATTAAAGAGATGTTCTAACACTTAAATAAACATTACAAGCAAAAAAAATAATTAAAAATATGCAAATTTATCTTTTTCCATATTTGTTCAGCAAAGAAATAAACGAATACTTTACGTACACTCTAAGAGTTGTCCCTTTACCTCATGTTTAAAATATATAGATTTAGCATATGATGTTGTATGCAAAAGAGTTTCCAGGCAAAGAGTGTCACAGGGTTGGCCTTGGACCCACTCCCTTCCTGAAAATTAGATAGAGGCAATTTAAAGAAGAGTTTCAAAATTATAAACATTTTTTTAAACTCGATTAAAGTGCAGATTTTAAGCCAAAGTGTTTCGTGTTTTTGTTTGGAAATCTGAAAACAACACCGGTATATATAGATATATATATTATATATATATATTATTATATATATACTATATATATATATATATATATATATATATATCATATATATAATTACTATGTATATATATAAATATTTAATTATTATAATATATATATATATATATATATATATATATATGCTCTTGTCCAATTATCTGCTTCCAATTAGCTTAAATCATTGTTTTTATAATTTAATATAAAGAATAAAAAATTATATAAAATACAAAAAAACCTTTATTTAAAACTATAAATTTAAAAAAAAAATAGAAATAAAAAAGAAATAAAACAAAAAATAAAAGATGATAAAAATTAATTATAAGATATTTCTGACCTTCTGATATTATCCAGATATATATATATATATATCGGAATATAATATATCGATATATTATAAAATAACTAGATTTATTATATTATATTATTAATTATATATAGTATATATATTATATATGCTCGTATATATATTCTAAAGAAGAATACGTATTGATATAATATATATTATTTCTATTATTTCTTTTATTAATATTTAATTAATATAATATATATAATATATAAATAAAATCAGATGATCTACCAACCACCACTTTATCCTAACCCTAGACTTAAAAGCTGGAACAGTACGACCTATCTAAACGAACGTCGTGGCCGTACACCTAGACCTAACTCTGTATGGATAATCGTCTATGCTCGTATAATAAAACCATGCAATGCTAAAAATGTATATGAAAATGGTAATAGTATCGTGAGTAGTATGACATGCTCTTAGACCAACTCTAACAAAACCATCTCATCTCTAAATTGATTTGAGCTCGTAAAGAGTATAAAAAATAAAATATATTAAATTTTAAACTAATTTATAAAGAGAGAGATCATGATGACCTGCATCGATTTTATGTGAGTAATTAATCCATGCATATATAGCTCCAGAAAATGTATCAAACATCCTCATTAATTATAGATCTCTTATTTGCTTATATCTAGTACTACGGTGGAGAGTATTTAATTTGACCAACAAAATTAAAGAAATAATTATTTTAAAACATCACCTATATTATTAAATTATAGTATATATATTATATATTATATATATATATAATTAATTATAATATATTATATATATTATATATATATATATACTTAATTAATAAATAAATATATATATATATATTTATAATTAGTTATTATAAATATATCTTAGCTATACCATATTGACCTAAGTAAAGCTGTAAATTGTTGGCTGGTAACTTTCGATTATATATATAATTACTTAAATTTATGAACAAATCATATTTTATATATAGCTAAAACCATATTCTAGTAGTAACTATATATTAATATAATATTAAATATATTATATATATATTATTATAATACTATATATAATATATATATATATAATTATTATAATATATAATACATATATATATATATATAAATACTATTAATATAATATATATAATATTTATATATTAATATATAATTAATATATAATATAAGGATGGAAAACTATTTAAACTATTATTACAAATTAAAATAAAATCTTATATTAATTTTCTTACTTTAATAATTTATAAATTTTACACTTTGATTTTTCTTAATTTTTATTAAAAAATCTAATTATATATCAATTAGGTGAGGTCAAACTATATATAAATATCTAATAGTAAGTTTTATTTTAAATCTTCAAATAATATTTAATATATATAATTATATTCATATATTTCTAAATTTAAATTACACAATACCATACTTAACTACTCTACTATATCAAACATTATCTTAATAAACATATAATATAATTAGTAAATGGAAAATAATATGTACACGGTCACATATAATTGACAAGACTTGTAGAAAGGGTAATATACTCAATAGTCAATCACTCGTCAATTATACAAAATTTCGAATATATTTATATGATAAATATAATATAATATATTGTAGGAACTAATAAATTTTATATCTGTATCACAATACATAATATATCTATTAATGCAATATAAACTAAGTACCGTAAAAAATAATAAAAATAATTCTGATATTAATATAAAGGTTACTATGAGTAAGTTTATGTTGAGTTATGTTAGTTAAGTCTATATAAATATTATAAAAATTTAATACCTTATTTATTATTCATACATTATTTAATAGTTGAAAGCTCTTTTTAAATTATTAATATTGTAAAAATAATTACTTTCTTATCTAACAACAGATTTAATTTTAAACTTATTTATGATAAAGATTGTTACGAGTCCCATCCACGATAGTGATATGATGCTGGAGCGATAACCGACATGAGTTAATATATACTATATATATAATATATAGGTATATATATATTATAAATATTATAATATATATAAGTTAGTAGGGCCCGGATTAATCGGACCACCGGCCGCTTTTACCTCTATCAGTCATTAGACCAAAAGAAACTTTAATGCCTTTCCATTACGAATGAGGGTCTTAGCAAATTTTTTATGAGCCCTAATTTATTATACCTGCTCCTAGAAATCCTATATTATTGAACCTTGACATTTTTTCGGGGCCTTATACGACTTTTTATTTGGTCTTATTAGACCTATTTTTGCAGAAAACCCTAATTTTTTTATGAAGAATACACCTAATTTATTTGGCAACCCAATTTTTTGCAATCACCACTAATTTTTATTATGGCAACCCCTAATTTATTTTAGGCAACTCCTAATTTTATTTCACAAGAGGCAACACCTAATTTTGCAACCCTATCGTAATAGAAGGAGTTGCGCTACAAACGTGACTGTCGATCAGCAAACCTAGTTTATACCTTGTATCACTACCACTACCTAAATCTTTTCGACCAATCACCTTTATGTATCTATCCAATGGTCAATTTTGTGACCCACACCTATTATCTTATGACGAATAACCTAATCCCTATTAAGGTCTCTATACTACATGTGAGCAAATTTTTAGGCCCTAATATACTACTAATTTTCGACCAAAACCACTTTTAGTCTTCATGCGGATTACAGTTTATTGTACTCACACCCTATAAATTATTATTATCAGGAACAATCACTTTATGTCTTTCCAATGTTATGAGTATCAGATATATGGTACCTCACCCTTAAATTTATTGGCCACACTCATGTTATTAAGGGTGACGTCTCACCCTCTATTTTTTATGTGTATTTAACCTTAGTATATATTTGACTACATGAATTATTTTCATAGCCTTTTTGACTAGTGTCCATAATATATTATATAATTGTGTGTTATGATTCA
Organism: Trachelipus rathkii; assembly: GCA_015478945.1. Lineage (NCBI taxonomy): Eukaryota > Metazoa > Arthropoda > Malacostraca > Isopoda > Trachelipodidae > Trachelipus > Trachelipus rathkii. The sequence continues at coordinate 9,614 of JABUQX010108948.1, read as the reverse complement.
GAGGAGTATCGATGTCAATTCGCCGTATACCGATTGCGTATATTAAGTGCGTTTAACTACCCTAATTAAAGAACGGTGGCTGCCTCCAAATATTTATGAAGAACCCAATGTATCTTAATGTTGAAATCTGGAGTGGAGGATTAAACTGCGAAAACGTATTCTAAACTGGTCCGCATTAGACACACATTAGACAAAATATAAAACCATTAATAAAACTTATAATAATATGTGTGCCAAAATTATTTGCACACCCTAAACTACTGAGACATTTGCGGTCTTTTTTATTAGACGTCAATTTCAATCTTTAGTGAGGTGTTTACAACGCAACCTTATTATCAAATAGTCGCTTAACCTTGTTTAGACCAATCTACTGCAAATCATTTATCCATGCACTCTTACGGCTGGTTTGTCCTACAGTATACTATATGTAGTCACAATTATATGTCCACACGCCAAATTTTGGGCACAATCTCGTAGTTACACCACCCGTCACATATTCTTCCTAACTTGAACGATGTATCTAAGTGATGTTCATAGATTTTCTCATATACGATGATTATCTTATTATGATAGTGACCGGTTATTGAGTATAAGTGCATAGAGTAGAGTCCAAGTGTAAAATATTGTCCACAAAATCAGTTGCACAATGATCCAAGTTGAGACGTTATCACATAAGGATAATAATAATAAGGCCAAATGATGTACGTTACCACATTAGATGCTCTAAAAATGGTAGATGCATATAGTGTGCCATAAATATGTAAAGGTACATATTTTTTCAAAGCTCAATTATTATCTAGTCATCACCTCTGGGACCTGAATGCCCATTTCTATTAATTAATGAGTAGTTTCATATATATATATATATATATATATATATATATTATACATATATATATATATAATATAAATATATATATATATATATATATATATATAATATATATATATATAATATATCATATATATATTATATATATAATTCATATAAATATATATATATATATATTTAATATATACATATATATACATATATATGAATATATATATATATATATTTAAATATATATTACCCTATAGGTTTATAAAGTTGAGGAATTCACGACTCTGTTTATATTATAGTAAATTAAACAAGGGTTTCGCTTCATAAAAATGAGTTATATCTTATACTTTCTATACAACTTATAATATATATAATACATACTAATATGTCACTTAGTACACACACATATACGACACTTATATCAACAGCAGTATATCACATGTAATATATACTATATATATTATAATATATATACATATAGCACTTATACAGGACTATGTAACACTTATATATATATAACACTTATATACTCTATTCACAAGTACACATGGTATTCAATCTATTAACCATCACAACTGATATTTGATCTGACTCATCTAACTTTGAGTTGCCTCAACTTATGATAACTCCCCAGCATTAATGCTCATCTAAGTACATATATGCCTCTCAAACTTTGATCTTAATATTATTATGATCTACACAGCATATTGATACAATTTATACTAAAGAACCTTTTCTATCCTATTATTTCTACTACCATAATAACTATATCATAGTACAGATATACTAATATTATTAATGTCATACACCCTAAGTGATCATTAAAGTCATATACTCACACCCTAAAGCGGCAGTAGTAAGTATAGATACTAGTGAGCCCTCATAGTAGTCAAATAGGTCCAATGTACAATACCCCGCACCCGCAAGGTGCGGAAACCACCGCCGTCAGTTTCACCCCACCGCAACTGCTGTGCCCCGCATACGTACGCATAATAATATTCCCTAATTCTCACGCCACGCGATACGTGATAGTCGCCCGTATACATGGCGCTAATAATTATTTACTCTGTCTCGTCACGAGGAGAAATCCTCAATTCATGAACTCAGAATATTATCACGTAAGATCGTTGGAAAGTTATACTATTAGTATACATAACATTTTGTCCTATACTTTAAAAACGGGAAGGATGTGTTTTTAATACTTTTATGAAATACCGTAGAATACCATAAAGACTTTGGGATTTGTGGAGATCCTTGCGAGGTCCCAAACAAACCATGAAAATGTCAAAGCTGTGAACATGCAATAACCTGAAATAATACAGAAAATCTATCCTAAAGACTTTGGAATTTGTGGAGAACTTCGCAAAGTTCCAAACTTTAAAGATGCCAAAACTATAAACACGCAATAATCTGAATGACAGCGTTTATTGGTCTGCGGAATGTCAACTCGAATAAAACGACGTTGACTTGTCTCAAATATGATACTGAATAACAACGTCCGTCTTTATTTTTCTGTATGAATATTGAAACTCTCAAGAAATACATTTTGTGTCACTGGAGAATCCTTTTAAGGGTGCTGAGACTTTCATTATTTTAATAACACGTTAAAAAAAACAAGGTCGAGAAGGTTAAGTACAAAGAACTAATTTCACTTCTTAGAAGAGATAGTCCTTCAATCTTTGCATCTACTCGAAATATGTTACATCTAAGCAATACATTATCCATTTGTTACCATAACAAAGCTGAACATCGTCTCAGTTTTAAGTTGCTCCCTAATGTTTATTCATGGATAGCTCTCTAGTTCTCTAGCTCCTTAGTTCTCTAGCTCTTTAGTTCTCTAGTTCTCTAGTTAGTTCTCTAGCTCTTTAGTTACTCTAGCTCTTTAGTTTTCTAGTTCTTTAACTCTCTAGTTTTCTAGTTCTCTAGCTCCCTGGTTCTCTAGATTTCCCGACCCAATGGTAAAATAATCGAGTCACGTGTTTAAGATGCTTATTACATTGCTCAAGCGGATCCTAGGAAGAGTCTTTCAAAAATGTTTACATTTTCAAATAGGGCAATACCCATGAGTTTCTGGCTTTTATATTTAAAAAACTAAAAAATTCTCTCTCTCTCTCTCTCTCTCTCTCTCTCTCTCTCTCTCTCTCTCTCTCTCTCTCTCTCTCTCTCTCTCTCTCTCTCTCTCTCTCTCTCTCTCTCTCTCTCTCTCTCTCATATCCACCTGGGTAATCAATACATATATTTCAGGCTATTATTTTTTTCGTCAACCACAGGCTGAAACTAAAGTAGTTTCTAATATACCCTCTTTCTACTATGCCCTCCAATATACTCTCTTTCTACTATACCCACTAATATACCCTATCTCTACTAAACCCTCTAATATACCCTATACCGAATTTTAGAGCAACTGTTTCAAATATAAGCATTTCCTAATCACTTCTAATATTAAAAAAGAAACGTTATAAAAATATATATATATATATATATATATATATATATATATATATATATATATATATATATATATATATATATATATATATATATATATATATATATATATATATATATAATATATATATATATATATACCCTGCTATATATATATATATACAAAGATAATGAAAACAAATATGAAATCATTAAAGGTATAACAATAAAATAGAAGAGCTTATTCAACATTCTTCTCAATCACCCCCTCAACCTCATCCTCATTTTTATCAATCACCCCCAAACCCCCATCCTCGTCTTCAGAAATCTATTACAGCATATTATTATTGTACAAATTGAAATAAATAACAGTAGTTAAAAATAACATCTAATATTACTAATAAATCCGCTTCTATTTATTATTATTATTATTATTATTATTATTATTATTATTATTATTATTATTATTATTATTATTATTATTATTATTATTAACATTTCTACTACTATTTTATTCTAATCTGGTGCTAGTAATTTCTTTTCCTATTAAATTAGTGTTACTACTGCAGTAGTAATAATAGTAGTATTGCTGCTACTAATATTGTGCTAATTCTAAATTACTACTACTACTACTACTACTACTACTACTAATAATAATAATAATAATAATAATAATAATAATAATAATAATAATAATAATAATAATAATAATAATAATAATAATAATAATAACAATAAAAGCTTACCGGCGCCTGTAATTCATCTTCTCCTTCTGGATTAGGTGGAGGTTGTGGAAGGATAAACCTGTGCTGAGGGATGCCTTTGTGCCCGTAGGAAGGACTGTCAAAATGTTTGACAAGCGCCACCACGTCACTCCGAGGGTCACTGTTACGACATGTGCCAGACAGGGCGTCGTACCTTCTGTATTGTTCTTGGGCCTAGTATATATATATATATATATATATATATATATATATATATATATATAACCTACAGAAATGCAGGAATGCTAATATGTATATAAATAAAATTACTATATAATACATGTATATGCTATTTATATTTTTACTTACTTCATTTCCATATATTCACACATTATATAAATATATGTATATTATATATAAATATATATATATATATTGTGGAAGGCCACTCTCTGGGAAGTGGAAAGAACATCTATACAGAGCTGAACTACAGAGCCGAACTACGAAGTTACAGGGTAGAGCCGAACACGCCCTATGTTTAAAATGTTGTTGTCGTTTCGTGGAACTAAGCCACGCCACCAAGCCGCCGAATTATCACTTTTCCAAAATCGCAACGGCATGTAACTTCCTTCTAGAGAATATAAAATAATAGCAAAAATGACAACATTATATTAAAATACGAGCAAATTGATGTTAATTATATAACCAAACCCAAAACCAAGGTGAGTTTAGAAAAAGGGCAGCCTATTAAGTACATTATTTTAGGGTAAATAGACCAAAGTTAGGCGAACCTAGATTAGTCGGTGGAGCCTAAAGCTGAGGTTTAGAAATAGGTTGCAACGAAAACGCATCAGATTGAATAGCGTATCAAAAAGAATGTCTAAAATCCAGTAAGAAAACAAGTGAAGTGTTCATGCATGCCAGTGAAAATTTGCGGTAGGCTTAGGTAGCGTTCAAGCAATTAGCCTAACTTAGCGGTCAGAGGCTAGAGTAAAGAGAAAACTAGGTGGATATTTAGAGTCGCATGTAATTTTAAGTATAATATGGGGAAATAACAGCTCTGGGATAGGCCGTTATTTCCACACATATCTAACCCTAGTGGACGTTGGCGTTACATAGCAGTTTGGAGAGGGGCCAAGCTGGGTAATAGTAGAGCAGAGGTGAACAACCCAAAAATGTTAGATTTAGGAGCTTTTTAATATAATTTAACATCAGTATAGTAAATAGAGGTCGCATAGATCGATATTTACTATACCTAACCCTAGCGGGCGTGCGCGTTACATAGCAGTTTAGAGAGAGGCCAAACTGGGTAATAGTAGAGCAGAGGTGAACAACCCAAAAATGTTAGATTTAGGAACTTTTTAATATAATTTAACATCAGTATAGTAAATAGAGGTCGCATAGATCGGTATTTACTATACCTAACCCTAGCGGGCGTGCGCGTTACATAGCAGTTTAGAGAGAGGCCAAGCTGGGTAATAGTAGCGCAGAGGTGAACACACCCCAAACTCTCTCTCTCTCTCTCTCTCTCTCTCTCTCTCTCTCTCTCTCTCTCTCTCTCTCTCTCTCTCTCTCTCTCTCTCTCTCTCTCTCTCGTCAAAGAAGTTACAACAACATAGGCTATTATTTAATATATGTGTCTGTGTGAGTCTCATACCAAATGTAATGCTGCTTTATGCGAATGTATATCGGGGAGAAACCTTTTTCTGCCTGTATATGCATATACATAAAACAGCTCCTCCCAAACTAATGATTTTTGTACGGTGTGAGACTCATATCAAATGTAATGCTGCTTTATGCGAATGTATATCAGGGAGGATCCTTTTCCTGCCTGTGTATAAAACAGCCTCTCTCAAACTAACAATCAATTGTACTACTACTCCACATAAGCTTCATGTTCTGTAGAAGTTCTTCTGCAGAATATGATTCATATGTGGAATAGTAATAACTAGGTTCACCCTGTCCTAATTCTTTGTTTTTGTTTTTTTTTAGGACAAGGGGTCCAACCCTCACTTGTAAAATAGAAGTAGGAAAATAAAAATTGTAAGAACATTAACTTCTCAATCAACCTTAAAGAAGCGGTCCTAAGCACCCAGCTTCAGATAGTGACCCCGAAGAGTGAAGATTGAATTCCCAGGCGGGAATCAGAACACCCACAACAAAGCCAGGAAAAACTATTACAAACGAACCCAATCACTTTTGTACCGTTTGTAGGTATTGTTTTTTTTAACGGGTAGATTTACCCACTCATTGTGTTTGTGCCTCTTTCTATCTACTTCACAGCTTTCTCGAGCCCAGCTGCAGCCATCAAGAGCCAGTTTCGTCGGCAGAGTATCAAACTAACGCTGTTGGACCCCTACCTTGGTACAGTTCTGTATTTCACACGGAACATATAAATTGTTCTACATCCGGGTATTTTGTTATTTTTTTTATTGTTCTTATCAAATTTATTATTATTATTATTATTATTATTATTATTATTATTATTATTATGTGTGTGTGTGTGTATTATTATTATTATTATTATTATTATTATTATTATTATTATTATTATTATTATCGCCCCTGTTGTATACCCTTAACAAGGTATAGCCACACCTTGTGTGCTGTGGATACCCTCGTACACTCACTCAAATAAAAAAAAAATAATAATAGTAAAAAAAAATTTAATTATTATTTTTTTTTTTTATATATATATATAAAAGTATTTTGGGCAATTTATATCGCAACAGCCTCATTTTAATCCTGGGTCTAGCTCCTAAGGTTGTAATTTCTTTGATTTTTCCACCCTCGGTCTGTTATTAGTGCCTCCGCTCGCTCCACATCTTATTTAACTTCTTTTCTTTCCTTCACTCTGCCAACTTCTACGCCTTTCATCATGTCTACTCCCTCGCGAGCATTCCATTTGCAACCTTTCTTCGTAAACAATCCCGAGCTTTGGTTTGACCTGGCTGAGTCAGCGCTCCTGACCATCGAAGATGAGAAGGAGAGATATTCGAGAGTTGTGAATGCTCTACCAGAATCTTGCCTCCTCAAAATCAGGGATGGCCTGGCAACAACTAGAAACTCTACAACCCCTTACAACACGCTCAAAACCCTTATTATCGACCGCTTGGCTCCCACCAGAGAGGAACAATTGGAAACTCTGCTTGGAGGCATCTCACTGGGCGACCAGAAACCCTCGGAATTGATGGTAAGGATGCTGAGTTTGTTGGGTGGCACTCCATCTACACGGGAAGAGAAAATAATTCGCACCCTCTTCCTCCAGAAGATGCCTGCTCGACATCACAGCGTACTGCAATCAATGAACCCGACGTTGTCCCTCACTGAGTTTGCCGCTACAGCAGACAGAATTTTGCGCCCTCCGGTGGAGCCTTTGGTCCACACCTCTTACGCCGTTTCCTCTCTTTCCCCTACCTCTTCGACTCTCGCACCTCCTCAACCATCTACAACTCACGCCCAACACATTCCCCAATACTCTAACACCGCCTCCGCTACTCTCCCTCCTCCTCCTGTTCCTCAACCGCCTTCTGCCTCCTATCCAGCTCAACCTCCTTATTCTCACCCACCTCAACCTTCCTACTCTCACGCTTTCGCAGTACAACCTCCTCCTTCGGCAGCTCTGGATACCCGGGTTTCGGTTCTCGAAACTGGCATGGCCGACATTAAAACTGCCCTTCTCTCTCTTACAGCGGCAATTAATAATAACACTTTTCGCTCTCGTGATCCCACTCCTTCCAACTTTCGTCCTTCTCGCGGTCCTCGTTCACCCTCTGCTTCTTCCTCACGCCAGCGCCAGTATCCTCATGGGTACTGTTATTATCACCATACTTTCGGCATGGATGCCAAGAAATGCGATCCTTCCTGCCCTCTCTATCAGGGAAACTCGACAGCCATCCCGTCGTAGGAGCGACGGGAGATGCTGGCTCTTTTTCTTCTTCTCCTACTACTGCACAGGATGTTCTTCGTATCTACGATCAGTCTTCTAAACTTGTCTTCTTGATCGATTCTGGGGCCAGCCTTTCGCTGGTACCCAGGGACCCTTCCCAGGACTCTGCTATCCCTCTCCCTGGCCGTCAACTTTTCGCTGCTAATGGCTCTTCCATTCCGGTATATGGTGAGCGGTTATGCACGTTGGATCTTTTTCTCCGCCGCAAGTTCCCATGGGTTTTTCTCGTCGCTGAGGTGACACAGCCCATCCTCGGTGCTGATTTTTTGTCCCATTTTAATCTTATGGTCGATCTTCGTAATCGCCGACTTGTCGATGGCGATACTTCTCTTTATACTCCCGGTGCTATTATTGCTTCTGCTCTAAAGGGTATTTCTGCTGTTGCTCCTCCAACTTCTTCAGAGGTCTCTCCCTTTCTGACCCTCCTGCAGAAGGAATTTCCTTCTTTATTGCATCCCTGCTCTTCCGATACCCCTCTTAAGCATTCTGTTGAACATCATATCGAAACTACTGGCCCACCCACCTTTGCTCGAGCTCGCCGCCTCCCACCCGATAAGCTCAAGGCCGCCAAGGCCGAGTTTGATCACATGTTGCAACTTGGCATTGTGCGCCCTTCCAAAAGTTGTTGGTCTTCTCCGCTACACATGGTCCCTAAAGGCACCACGGGCGATTGGAGACCCTGTGGTGATTTTAGGGCTTTGAATTCTGCCACAACACCGGATAGGTACCCTGTACCGCATATACAAAGTTTCACTTCCCACCTGTCTGGCAACACCATTTTTTCTTCTTTGGACTTAATTCGAGCCTACCATCAGATACCCGTGGCTCCGGAGGACGTCCCCAAGACAGCTGTAATCACCCCCTTTGGCCTCTTTGAGTATACAAGAATGCCATTCGGTTTGAAAAATGCAGCCCAGTCCTTCCAGAGGTTCATCGATTCTATCCTCCGTGGTCTTCCTTTTGCTTGGGCATATTTAGATGATCTTTTAGTCGCTTCCTCCTCTCCTGAAGAACATATGGAGCACCTGCGTGCCGTTTTTGGTAGGTTGGATGATGCGGGAATTCGTCTCAATCCTACCAAGTGCGTATTCGGCGCGTCTTCTCTTACATTCCTTGGTCACACAGTCTCGGCTGAGGGTATTTGCCCTCTTGTAGACCGTGTCGCCGCTATCAGAGCCTTTCCTCTTCCCCAAAATCAAAAGCAACTTCGTCAATATCTGGGAATGATCAACTTTTACCACAGATTTCTTAAATCAGCGGCAGCCCTCCTAGGCCCGCTTACCGCACTCATTCGTCCTAAACAGCGAGGCAGCACCACTAAAGTCGACTGGTCTCCGGCAGCAGAGTCTGCTTTTGAGGCTTCCAAAGAAGCCCTCGCCTCCGCCACTCTTTTAGTTCATCCCCACGATACCGCACCAGCGAGAGTGCAGGTAGATGCCTCCGATTTCGCTGTTGGTGCGGTGCTTCAGCAGTTCCAAAAGGGCGAATGGTGCCCACTTGCCTTCTTTTCACGCAAGCTGCAACCCGCCGAAACAAGGTATAGTGCTTTTGGACGGGAATTGCTTGCTATGTACCTTGCTGTTCGCCATTTTCGGTACTTTCTGGAAGGACGGGAGTTCCACATCCTGACCGACCACAAAGCGATCACTTTCGCAATGGCTTCACGGCATGAACGTCACTCCCCCCGTGAAGCTCGTCATCTCGAATTTGT